>VMDO01007432.1:0-91272 GCA_007922755.1 Pedetes capensis
ATTTCGGACATGTAGTCAGGAGAGAACAATCCCTGGAGAAGGACATCATGTTTGGAAGAGTGGCAGGTCAATGCAAAAGAGGAAAACCCTCCACCAGATGGATTGACACAGTGTCTGCAACAATGGGCTTAAACATAAATAAGATGGTTTGCCTGGCACAGAATCGGCAAGTGTTTCGATCTGCTGTACATAGGGTCGCCATGAGTCGGACTCGACTTGACGGCACCTAACAACAACAACAACAACAAAGCAAAATTAACATTCATTCTACAATATTTACCAAATATTCACTATGTATACCACTTGGTATTCAATGACATATAAGAAAATTGTGTCTATTACCTATATTCTCTATATGTACTTCCAAGTGCTATAAATTTCTTCTTTTGAAGCACATATCACACTATAATTGCTTACGTATGTCTCCTTCACTTGAAGCTCAGTGAGGTAAGATAGGGAATCTGAAAGATGAGTGTGTAAATTAGCTAGAGAAAAGGTAGGAAGAGCAGAGTAAATTGTGGGCAGAGGTAACATTATGTAAAAGTAGCCAGAGAGCCTAATTTCCCCAAATACTTCGTTCTCTTTCCTCTCAACTCTCATTGGACTTTTTTATATTTTTCTTTTTGTATGTACTATATTACAACTTTATACTATACTTCATCTATATACTATTTATGCCCTTTGCTAGAGAGAAATACTCCAAAAAAAGGAAAGTGTGTTACTTCTGTCAAATAGCTAACAAATATTCCAATGAATGAATGTATAATACTGGTATGTGGCACCTAAGTCAGGGAAACTGCTATGAAATTAAAAGATGTTTATAGCAAATTGATTAAAAAAAAACCTGCTGTCCTACTATAATTTACAAAACTATAGGTTAGTTTAACATCAAATCAAGTCATAGGATTTTTGTATATTCTTTCGTAATTCAGCAAATCTCACTTGGCATGACGTATTAATCAAAGAAGGGAAGAAAAGGAATATTAAGTACTTAAATTATTTCATTTAACCCAAACCTGATATTATTTTCACCATCTCCATTTTTCAGGTGAGATAAATGAAGCCAGAGAGATTAATTTGTACAACATAACATAGTTAATCACAGAGCTGAGACTTTAACATATTCACCCCCTTACCACATTACCACCAAGTCTAACCTGTATTTACCTAATTCTTTTAAAGGAGATTAGTATAGTGGCAGAGTCTGACCTTGCTCTTTGAATATTATTGGAGTTGAAGCCAATGGATGATAAGAGGGTTTCCTTTGTGGTGTTTTAAATAGGTTTGGTCCATAATTGTTGATTTTGCATTCATTTTCTTCTAGGGGTTCAGAATTATAGGGTGGAGATTCTGAAGAAAGCTCTTCAAACCAATTAAGGCTTATTGGTCCTAAATCTGTAAGAAAAAATAACAACCACAGAAAAATTCATGAGCCAGTAAAGATCATAATAAAGAAAAGGATACTTGAAATTTTGACTGTGGATTACATTTGTTAAGGTATATCAACTAAGTAATACCATTAATTCATTCTCTTATTAATCTGAAGGAAATTGCATTTAGCTATATTAGTCTTTTTATTTATTTATTTTTGTATTACCTGGGGGTGAACCCAGGGCCTTGTACAAACATTGCAAGTGTTTTACTACTGGGCTGCACTCCCAGTTCTTTTTTCATTCTTTATTTTGAGTGAGGGTCTTGCTAAATTACAAAGGCTGCCTCTGGCCTCAAGTTTGCAATCCTCCTGACTCTGCCTCCCAAGTTGCTGGGATTACACGCATGAGCCACCATACTCAGGAGTTTTAAATTTTATTTAACTTGTATTTTCTATCTTAACAATAACGATTTAGAATAAAAAAAAAGTATAGCAGTATCCAACTGATAAAATTCACATAATTATGAAGATTATACAGTATGTGGCAAATCTATGGGTCTAAGAAACAGAGAGACTCTCAAATAAAAATGGAAAAAAGATTCTCTATTATGATCTATCTGTCCTAGACAGTGGTGGTTTTCAGGACTCAGGAGGTTCAACAGGTTGAAATTATTTTCATAAGACTATGGTATCATTTGCCATTTTTACAATGAGTGATGTCAGTAACCAAAGGTACAAAGTGGGTAAAAGTGCTGGTGAATTTGCATGATTTAAAGCAGTGGCACAAAAACGTACTAGTAGTTATTATATTCCTAACCAATGTAAGAAAATGACAAAAAAATGCCAGTTTAACTTAAGAATTTCCTAACAAAGCATTAAAAATGAGTTTTATTAAGCTTAATCCCTTAGCATATCTTTTAATATTCTTGGAGAATGGGAGGAGCACACACAAAGTACTTCTGCATACTAAAGTACAACAGTTGTCTAGAAAAGCACTTGTGATAAATTATAAGCATTCAGACCTTTTTCCATGAGAAGTCATTTTTACTTGAGGGCTTGTTTGGAGGTTTTAGCAGGGGAATGCAGCTACTTGTATACATTTGACCAAAGAATGGTTCTCCTCTGTCAAGGAAGATTGTCCCCTTGACCCAAGCATACAGCTTTGGGAGGGACATATGTGAAGCTGTGAGGGAGGGTTGGTATTTAGCCAGCCAGATCAGCCAAAGCAACCCTGGCAGTCAATGGGGTGACATGTCAGAGCCACATTGCCCTCAAATCCAAAAATCATTTTTACTTGAAAGAAGGACTAAGCATTCTACCTTGGAGTTTGGCTTCTCATGAGTGATGTGAGACTGTCACAACCAGAAAAAAAGTCTGTTGCCCCAATGATAAAATGTGAACTCTCAAATGAAGATTATAGTTTCCTGTTGCTCATAGTAGCTGACTTCTTCCCAAATTTAAATGGCTTTTCTGGTAAGATCAGTGGTGATATTAATGAATGTGATATTTTTCATGAAATATATCAATATTTGGAATATCTAATTCAGAGCATCACTATCTTGCAAATACTGCATGTTAAAACATGGAAAGATTTACTAAAATATTGGCCATATCTTTGAAAGATCTATTCAGAAAACAAGACAAAGGAAAATACACACAAGTAACTGAAGGCTATTAAAAGTCTTTTTCTAACTACACAGATGTGTGAGGTTGGATTTTCTTCAAATACTTGTACCAAAACAACAGGTTGCAACAGATTAAATACAGACAGATAGGAGACTCCAGCCTACTAAGCCAGACATTAAGGTGAACTATAAAACAATCTACTCTTCTATTTTAATTTTGTTTTGGAAAATAGTTATTTTTTCAAAAAAATATGTTATTTATGGTAATATGTAAAGAGTTTATTTTGAAGTGAATTAATAATTTTTAAGCTTTAGTTACAATCTCTAACATGGAAAGCTCTCTGGGGATCTTTGATCTTCAAGTGTGTAATGATTAATGAAACCCAAAAGTTCCTGCCCATTAATGAAACCCAAAATGTCTGCCATTCAATACCATTACCGATGCTTCTCGTTTGCTAATGTTGTTGATGTTAGGTGCTGATGAATTTTGGGTCTGACTCATGGTGACCCTCGTAGGGTTTTCAATGGCTGATTGTTTTGGGATTGTTTCAGAAGTGGATCACCACATCCTTCTCCCATTTATGTGGAGGTGAGGATTGAACCTGGTTCCTTGGAAAGTAGAGTAACACTCTACCAACTGAGCTAAAACAATTCTTCCTACTGCTAGTCTACCATCCACAAGAAGTTCTACATTTATGCTCTCAACTAGACTTATGACTCCACAATGAACAGTTTAAAGTGCAAAAGAAAAAAAACAAAACAGTAAAGCATTTTTTTTGTTTTTTGTTTTTGGTTTTTTGAGGAAGAGTCTCACAGCCCAGGCTGGCCTCGAACTCCTGATCCTCCTGCCTCAACCTCCTGAGTGTTGGTATTACAGGCTTGGGTGACCACAATCTATTTAGTACTGGGTTCTTTTAGCAAGCATTCATCTTTATTTTACTGAAAAAAATTTTTGTGTAATTTATCAAGTTTTATAAAATCTTTCAATACCTGTTTTGCTGCATCTCTTTTTATAAATTTCAAAAAATGTTGGCCTTCCTTTGGATCCAACAGGCATTTTTCTCTACTATTTCTCCACTGTTTGGTAAATATGTCTGCAAAAGAGAAGACCAAAATTCACTTTAGAGGGATGAAGCCCTTGTTAAAAGACTCTGGAAATCAGCTCTCTACTTTTAGAGATTACACTCTCTACTTTAGTCCCACTTTTTAGTCCCATCTACTTTAGTCCCATCTTTTGGGGCAACAACAATATTGTGAGAATGGAAATATTCTGTAACTGCAGTGTCCAGTCCAGTAGCCACCAACTACATTAAGCATCCTTAAAGTGCGCCTCAAATTCAGACTTTAAAATATTATCTGATTTTAATTACGTTAATTAGGTACATGGGACTAGTGGTTGCCCGACTCATAGCGACCCTATGCTATTCACAGGGTTTTCAATGGCTGATTATTTTTTGGGAGCGGGTTGCCAGGTCCTTCTGCGAAGCCTACAGCACCTGGTGTTTCCAGGCGGTCTCCCATCCAAGCACTAACCAGGCCCCACCCTACTTAGCTTCCGAGAGCTGATAGGATCGTACGCCATAGTGATATGGCTGCAGGCAACACAGCAATTCCTGGTGTGTAAGTAAAGCAGATTAAGCGTGCCCAGAAGAAATTTCAGACCGGGACATATACCACAGACAGGGGGTAAGACGCAGGAGCTTGCAGTTCCAAAGGTGCGGGCCCCCGAAGGGAAACCAAGTCCTCGGGGGAAGGGGTGGGGCTCGAATGTGCTGCGCAGAAATCTGCCTCCGTAGGAAGTCCCGTCTCTCAGGCAGAGGTGGGAGTCGGCGGAAACAACAAGGACAGAGGTCGCGGCTCCCACCTGGGACAGGAGAGGCGCTGCCCCGCCACCGGGACGACTGGGACCTCAGAAGACACTCCCGTCTCCACCGCAGACACCACTAACCCGCTCCAGAAGTGCAGCTTTTTTTGGCCGGAGTAGCTGACGAAAACTGCGCTGGCATCTAAGTCACAAATCTAACCCCTCAGGCTGCTTCTGGTGGCAAAGCACCGCCGCAAAGAGATCCAAGACGCGCAACCCCAGCAGCTCCGCCTCCGCTGCCTCATTTCGGACGTTCGCGCCAAAAGCCCTCTCCGCTCATGTGACGCTATGACGCCATGACGCAGCACGCAGCCTAGGGCCACCCGGAAGTCAACCTCCGGCCGGCTGCTGCTGCTGTTCTTTCCCGGAGAGACTGAAAGGAATTCTCTGGTTAGATTTAATAACCCTCGGTCTTGGACCGAATAAAAAGAGTTGGACGCCAGGCATGATTGCGCACGCCTGTAATCCCAGCGACTCGGGACACAGAGGCAGAAAGATCGCGAGTTCGAGACCAGAGGCAGCCTGCGCAAATTCGCGAGACCCTGTCTGAAAAATTTAAAAAATGATTAAAAGGGCTGGAGCTGCTGTTCGGCGGATAGAGCACTTGCCTAGCAAGCAGAAGGCCTTGGGTTCAACTTTCCGATAAAACAAAACAAAACAACCAACCACCTAGATTCCTGTTGTCCTGTCCAGATTATCAGACCGCCATGTTTAGCTCAGTTGGTAGAGCGCTGCTCTGCAGTCTCTGAAGTCCTGAGTTCGATTCCCAGCATCCCAAAGATGGGAGACGGCTACGGCAATCCACTCATGAGGCAATCCTGAAACAGCCATAGAAAACCCTATGAAGGTCGCTATGAGTCCGATACGACTCGACTGCACCTAACAACAAGGTCTTTTCTCCAATGCCTCCTCTAGCCTACGTTTGGGTAGGCGTCCTCGGGACATGACTTCAGTGGGACCTTTAGGAGTCGTTTGTTCTGTCCTTAGAGTGGGTGCTCCCCTAAACCTGTCCACCCAAATAGGTAGACTTTGGAAAACTCCTAGTGATCCGTGGTTGTGGATGACTTCAACTAGATTCAAGAGGTGGGAGCTGCTCGTGGGCCTTGCTGCTCCCAGCAGGTGCTTGAGCAGTAAACAGGAGAAGGAATTTTGGATTAGGAAAAGTGAACTCTACCTGGTTCTTTAGTTATCATTTTCGCCTGATGGTCAATACTCCTTAGCTGTAGAAGGAGGCCTTGCTAATGCAAATAGAACTAAAGATTTGATCTCGACCCAATTAGCAAAGGAACACAGGTCTGTGATGATTATTTAATAATAGCTAGCACTTACTGAACATTTCTTACAATAATCCTATAAATTGGTTAATGTTGTCAAATGAAGAAACTGAATCAAGTAAGTAATTTGCCTGGTAACAAGGCCCAGGTTTGAATTCAAGTGCATTTCACTTCATCTGTTTACCTTGTAAAATAAGCTTTTACTCTATAAATCAGAATAATTTGCTTTTTTCCTCTTTGTTAAGTGCTTAGGAAACAGAGGTGCCTTATTAGAAGTGTACTGATAAGATCCTTTGGCATGTCACACCAGTCTCTGAAATATATTTTTTCATGTATAACTATGTTCCTTGCTCTTTGTACTAGGGACTTTATGATTACCCACAGTGCACTACCTTATGCTTTGCTAATACAGTGCTCAGATAACTGAGTATTAAGTTATAATATTTTATTCACCGTGCTTCATTTTTATTTTTTAAATTATTTTTTCTTAATTATATATAATGTGTAAGATGTGCTGATACACATATACATAGTGAATGATAACTGCAATTCAAGCAATTAATGTATCTCTCTCCTCACATGTTGTGTTATTGTTATTGTTAGGTGCCGTCGAGTCGAGTCCGACCAATAGCGACCCTACGTACAGCAGATCGGAACACTTGCTGATTCTGTGCCAGGCAAACGATCTTATTTATGTTTAAGCCCATCGTTGCAGACACTGTGTCAATCCATCTGGTGGAGGGTTTTCCTCTTTTGTGTTGACCTGCCACTCTCCCAAACATGATGTCCTTCTCCTGAGACCACATATAATACAGTATTATTAACTATAGTCATCATGCAGTACATTAGATCTCTGGACTTATTTATCCTACATAACAGCAACTTTATAACCTTTGACTAAGATCTTCCCTTCTCTCCACTACTTCACTGCTAGTAACTGTGTATTTGAGTTTTTTAGATTCCATATGTGAAAACATGTAGTATTTTTTCTTTCTGTCTGGCATATTTTACTTAGTATAACGCCCTCCAGATTTATCCATGTTTGTTGCAAATATCAGGATCTCTCCTCTCAACAAACACTTTTTTAAAAAGGTCAAATGGTATTCCCATACATATCACAAGTTATTCATCAGTAAACAGGCATTTTCTGTAGTTTGACTACCATAAATAATTTTACAACGAACATGGATTGCCAATATCTCTTTAAGATACTGATTTCATATCTTTTGGGTATATACCAAAGTAGTGGGTTTGCTGGATCATATGATAGTTGGTTTTTTAAAATTTTTTGAGGAACCTCCATACTGTTTTCTGTAATAACTACACTAATTTATATTCCCACCAACAGTGTACATGAGATCTCTAAAATGAGTAAATGAATGAAATTGCTAATTAAGATCAGAAATGAAAAACAGCTTTGAAGAAAAGTTGAGCAGCGAATAGAAGATGTAAGGAAAAGCAATTAGGAATCAAGTGGCAATTAGGTCTCTGTAGGCAGGTAGATCTGCTTTCCTTCAGTTAGGGTAATAGGCAGCAGCTCCTGTTGGATTCTGAAATAAATGGAGAAACCCGTGTTGAGTCTGAACCAATTCGAGCAGGAGAAAGAAAGGGCGGATGAAGGTGGAAGGTAAACAAGGACCCAAACCACGTGAGGATTTGGGGGCTGAGCATCTGGTGAGTGGATGGAGCGCTTTGTCAGTGTTCCCTATGGCTTCTACCAGGGCTATGGAAACATGCTGCCTTCAGGCCAGCCTGGACGCTCAGGGCACCGACAGCCCAACTGGAGGCAAAACATGGGTCCCCCCACTTTTCTGGCCAGCACAGGGTTGGTGGTGCCGGCGAACATCTCTGATTACTTCGTGAACCCTTACAAGAGGGCCCAGCTTCAAGTCATTCTTGCCCAGATGAACCCCAACCTAAGTCTACGGCTGTGCAAGGCCAACACCAAGGAGGTGGGCGTACAGGTGAGCCTGCGGGTGAACAAGTCTGTGCAGTGCTCGCTGGGGCCGCGCACCCTGCGCAGCTGCTCCCCCAGGGACAGAACTAGCCACAGGGATCCCACGGCCGCATGGGGAGCCTATTCACCCGTGACAGGCCGGAGGGACTCCATCCGGCTGCGGAAGGATGGGGAAAGTGGGGACAGCAAGGCACTTTTGGACTCTGCTGAGGCCAGCCAGCAGCCACCACCAAGGCCAAAGTCAGAAGACCACAGGCAGGAGGAACTCGGACAGCCCCATGAGCTGGGAGAGGAAGATGACATGAGATCTTGGGAAAGAAAGAGCCCGCAGCTAGTTGGAGACCAAGCTGCCTACCCGCCCCGGAAGCCCATTTTCCAGGTGGGCTTTGTCTTTTGTTTTAGTCTCTTGCCCTCTCCGTTCTCTTCTTTTCCATTGCTGGGGCTAGAAGAGCAAAGTCTTCTCTCATTTCCTCCTTTTGTTTGGTGCAGGAGAGGGAACTCTGAAAACATGCACTTTTTTTGTGGTCTGTATGTTTTGCAAGTTTTTTGTAAGATAGAGTGCCTAATGTAATTCTATGGAAACTAAAAGTCAGGCTACCATTGCTATGGGGAGTGAGGAGAAAAAGGGCTTCAAGTCTGCAAACATGAAGTCAGATATTCATTTTGGATGGTTGTGCTAGTGGCATTGTGGGAAATGGATTGGAAAAGTGTGACAGCAGCAGGAGTCGCGGAGTAATCTTAAAGATGAGAAGCTAAATTAATATGCCTGCAGCGCTACCACTGTGGCATCTGGTCTCGTCAGCCAAACAGGGTTAGGCTGGATTAGCGCTTGGGTGGGAGACTGCCCTAGGGACACCAGGTGCTGCAGGCTTGGGAGAAGGACCCAGCAACCCATTCCCAAAAAGCAATCGGCCGTTGAAAACCCTAGGAATAGCAAAGAAGCACTGACAATAGTGTTTTTTGTCTGTTGTACATAGAATCACTAAGAGTCAGACACCCACCTGATGGCAAGTAACAACAAACTAATGTAGCAGCAGTGAGGCTAGAGAGAAGTAAGGTTAAGGAAGTAATTTTAATTTCTTAATACAAAGCAATTAGGAAAAGGATCTAGATTTTTTTTTCTAAGATAGTAAGACTCCTTTCCCCTTTTGTTTTCAGTTTTTGGAACCAAAATATGGCTATTTTCACTGTAAAGATTGTAAGACCAGATGGGAGAGTGCTTATGTGTGGTGTGTTTCTGGAACTAATAAGGTAGGTAAAAATCAGTGGGTCTGAGAGAATGGGATGGGCACAGATATTAAATGGAGGAAGAATTTGTTTCCTGAGGGAGTGTGACTGTCGCCACCTTGTCTCATCTCGGCCTCCTCAGTGTCAGGCATACAGGAAGTGCTGCTCAGTGAATGATTCTCATTGATCTGAATTGGACAGTCTACCTGTGCCAGATCATGGCGCTGTGTGTGGCTTGATAATTCTGTTAGACACAATGTCAGGTAGTTCAGATGAAAAGTTCATCTGAATGTTTGCTTTTGTTTACATTGGGAGTTTCTGTGACCATTTTCTAGTTGGTGTATTTTGAACAGATTGGGGTTTTAGCTTGAGGAAATTTCCACATTTTTCCACAAGGTGGAGCAATAAGAGAAATGACATCGTAAAGATAAATTTATAAGAGATTTACTTAGGCTAAGACAGAGTGTGGGCTGGGATATAGCTCATTTGGTAGAGTACCACTCTGCACTCTCTCAGGCCCGAGGTTCAATTCCTGGTACTGCTAAAACAGGAGGGTATGGCAATCTGGAAACAATCAGCTGTTGAAATGAGTCTGACCTGACTCAACAGCAGCTAACAAAAAGAAGACTGAATGTCCTCCCCACTGACTTAATTGTCAAAATATGAAGATTGGGAAAGACATCACATTCAATTGTGCATTTCAAGGTTTTCACGAACAATTACAGGCTTCGGCTGATACAGACCCCTGTTTTAGAATGATAGCAGTAGGCTGCGGCTGAGCAATTTCTTTTGCACTTCCTTTCGCAGCAGGTTAGACCAGGCCTATGTCATTAACTTTAAGAGTACCTGACTTTATGCTGCATGTTCAGATACTGTCATTCTGGCTCAAGGACTGTCGGAGACAGTGAAGAGCTATGCTAAGACCCGAATGAAAACTTGACTTTTCCAACTAGCCATTTACTAGACGCAGGCAGTGAATAGATTTTTAAATTGAGATAAAATTTCTTCCCATTTCTTACCAGAAGAGAAACCATGGTTTTGATTTGGACATTCCAACACAGTAGGATACAAAGAAACAAAGAAAAGACCTAGAACTCATCCTCAAAAAATTTATTTCTATAGGAGTGAAGCAGACAAAAATGCAGCTCGGTGAAATGTGTAGTGGCACCCAGGGCTGAGAAGTGGTACAGAAATTACATAGGAGAGATGATCAATCTGTGTGAGGGCATCATGATGTCCAAACAAGACTTTAAGGAATGAATAGGAGGAGGAGGAATTCACCAAGTAAAATCAGGAAGAAAATGTGCATAGGAAAATGCACAAAGTCTAGAACGTGCATGGTACTGATGGGTAATGACAAGTAATTTAAAGTACAAGTGGGGAAATACTAGAAAATGTGACATGTCAAGGCCAGCAGACTGGACAAAAGAGGGGTTTGGCCTACACAATGGATAAAAACCATAATAATAGCTACTTTCCATTGAGTACCTATTATGAGTCTTTGTGTATGTTATTGGATAGTTTTCAGAAAGATAGAAGAATTACATAGTATTATTTCAATTTTACAGGTAAGAAAAATCAGGCGTCTAGAGAAAGGAAAGGTGATTGATAACACTGGTAGAGCTTAAAACACTGGTAGAGCTTAAAACATCAAGAGTAGAAGTTGGATGAAAGCAAAGAACAAGATGAGGGAATAGACTACTTATATTGAATTGGGGGCCTAGAAGGTATATGCATATATCAGCTTATATTAAAAAGGCAAATTTCTCTTTAGGTTTATTTCAAACAACTCTGTTGCAAATGTCAAAAGAGTTTTAATCCTTATCGAGTAGAAGCAATTCAATGTCAGGTAAGTACATAGTACACTTTCATTGTGTCTGTAACATTCTGTTCATCAACACGAAGCCTCCATGGCAAAATGTTAGGGTTTTAAAACTTTATGAGATGTCTTATTTTACACAGTCATTATTCATTTGACATATATTTAGCAAATGTATATTTTTTATATGTTTATATATATATTTATGTATATTTATATATCTATAATATATTTAAATATATATATATATTTATCATTTCTGTTGTCCATAGGTCTTTTCTGTGTCTTTTGTGTCTGGGATCACTTTCCTCTGACTTAGAAACACACTTTAATATTTTCTGTGATGCTGATCTGAGGGTGACAAATTCTATTTTGTCTGGATATCTTTTTAACAGATTTTGGGTGTGTGTCAAATTTTTAGGTTGGCAATAGTTCTTTCTGTCCTTAAAGTCTGACTTTGATTATTTCTGTGAAGTCTGTTGGTCTTATTGCAACTCTTTTGAAGCAATATCTTCCTTTTTCTCTTTCTCTCCTTCACTCGCCCTTCTTAAGTTGTGTTCTTATGTTGTACCTAATTGTGATTTCTTCATACTTATCCTACTTCTTGTATCTGTGGGATGTTTCCTGAATCTATTGATTGAGGATTTTCATCACTGTTAGAAAAATATCAACCATTATCTTTCCAAATATTACTTCTCTCATTCTTTCTCTTTCTCTTTTCATTACTCACATTAGACCTCTCATGGTATTCTTCTCAATCTCTTATGTTCTTTTCTATGTTTTCCATGCTTTTCTCTCTCCTTGCTTCAGTCAGGGTATCATCTACTAAGCTATTTTCCATTTCTGATTATTATCTCCACCTTTTCCAACTTGCTGTTAAACCCATCCATTAAGTTATTGGTTTCATTTATTTTATTTTTCTATTCTGGAATTTTTGCTTAGCTGGACACCATAATGCAGATGCCATAATTGCAGGTTTGAAGCCAGAGGCAGCTTTTGCAACTTAGCAAGACTCTTTCTCAAAGTAAAAAAATAAAATAAGAGAAGGCCCTTGTGGCTCAGTGGAAGAGCACTTGCCTAGCATGTGTGAAGCCCTGGGTTCAACTCTAATAGCGCGCGCATGTGAGCGCGCATGCACACGCACACACACACACACACACACACACACACACACACACAGAGGCAATAGCTATTCTTCTAAAGTAAATTCTTCCACATCTTTATGGAAATTAGTTTTATTTCTTTGAACATATTAAGCACAGTTACTTAAATCCGTGCCAGATAACTCTATAAACCTTATCCTCTTCGTTTTAAAGTATGTTGTTTTGACTCCTCATATGCCTGGTTATTTCTGATTGATTACTTATACCATATATGAAAGACTATAGTGATAATTTGTAGTCTAGGGTAGTGTCCTCTTACAGAGGGTATATATGTTTGCCTCAGACAGGCAGGTAGATATACTAGCAATTTCAGGTCATTATATTCAAATGGCCTGCAGCTGTAGCCCTGTGGCATCCGATCCCGTCAGATCTTGGAAGCTAAGCAAGGTCGGGCCTGGTTAGTACCTGGATGGGAGACCACCTGGGAACACCAAAAGCTGTAGGCTTGGGAGAAGGACCTGGCAACCCCCTCCCAAAAATCAATCTGCCATTGAAAACCCTATGCACAGCAGAGAAGCACTGACAATAGTGTTTCCCCTGTTGAACAGAGGGTCGCTAAGAGTTGGATACCACCTCGACGGCACCTAACAACAACAACAACAACAACAACATATTCTAATGAGGGCTGGAGTTTAGCTCAGTTGGAAGAGTGCTGCTCTGTGCTCTGAGGCCCTGGATTTGATCCCCAGCACTATAAAAATGGGAGAAGGACTTGACAGCCCACTCCTGAAATAATCCTGAAATATTCAGCCATTGAAAACCCTATGAACAGCAGAGAAGCGCTGACATAGTGCTAGGCATGGCACAGTGTCAGGGAGTATTTTGTTCTGTTGTACGTGTGGCCGCGATGAGTAGTACCCAATTGGACAGCACTGAACAACAGTTTTGAATCAGAGTTGAGCTGTTCTGAACCTGAGCTTCAGCACCTGTGAAGGCAGGTTTATTTTTGGTTCATCTTTATTTTTAGTGTCCTAACACAGGGTGTGAATTGTCCCTTGGGGGTAAAATCACCCATGATTGGTAACCATTGCTCGAATATTTTAAAATAATCTCATTTAGATAATCCACTTAATTCCCACCCACTGTTCCTCACCCCCATCTGGACACAGAGGCAAAATGCAAAACTTCACAGAGATGCTCTATAAAACTTAACTTTTTATTTATGTTGTCTCAGTTGGGTTGGCAGCATTTTCTTGAACATCATCTCTGATCACTCATTTTTAGAAAAAAAATATATGGGATTTGATGGGATCCAAATGGTGTTGTACAACTTGGTCATAGGCTTCTCATAGGACCCATAGGAAGATGAAGCTATCAGGGAGAAGGCTTGTGGGAAGAAGTATTCTGGTATTTGAGGATTAGACTTGAAACATTAATTTGATCATTTACTGTCCAAACTGTTCGTTTCCTAAAGACCTGTTCAAAATCTCGGTGCTCCTGCCCTCAAAAGAAAAGACACATTGATCTAAGGCGGCCTCATCGACAGGAGCTGTGTGGTCGCTGCAAAGACAAGAAATTCTCCTGTGGCAATATTTACAGCTTTAAATACATCGTATGACAGGCAGTGGGGCTTGGGAATTCATAACTGTACTATGTTTCTCTTTTACAATGTGGCTCTGATTTGGCATTGGAAAATGGACTAGGCTTTTGTACTTTTTGTAGGTTGTATAACAATTGTGTAACGAGAATGGAATAAAATAAATGCATATGAAATTGACCATGAAGGCATTTTAATTAGTGATCCAAAGGGGGGGGGACATCAAGATAGCATTGAGAAATGGTAGATGTTGTCACTGACATAGGAGGAACAATGAAGAGAAATAGTCATTCCTGTGACAAACTTTTGTTTGCTGTGTTTGTTAAGCAGTGGAATACAGAGATGATCAAGAGGGCAAGGTCCTTAATTTTCTCTATACATAATTGTATCCAGTGCTGATGCAGCACCTGGCATGTGCCTGGAATTGTCATAACTCATCATAGCAGCAATAGTAAGAACTATTATACCTTTTCATAGGTGAAGACATGGAGGCACAGAGAGGTCATGGAGTACAGCCAGGATTTGAACCCAGGTGGACTAGGATTTGCTCCATTCTTATAACTACTATGTTTATGTTATCCCTCAAATTCATATCGTGACATGTGTCATGAAGGAAACATGGTCCTATGATACAGTAACCTTTGGAGAGGGGCTGGGAAGAGGTGACAGGAGAGTTAAGACCTGTAGGATGAAGGGAGCTAGGACAAGATGATTTTGATTTCAGAAACAGCAATGGCCCTGATGGGATGGCATGAACTTAGTATGTTCCAGGAATGGGAAATCCCTGAGGCTAATGTATGGCCTAAGGCCGAGGAAGACAGACCCGGGCCAAGCATATGAAGGCCTGTGAAGGGATTTCAACAAGGCACTGATATAAGACTCTTTAAAAGGCTCACTACTATGAGGGAACAAGAGGATGTGGCAAGCCATTCCTGAAGCAAACCTGAAACAGTCAGCCATTGAAAACCCTGTGAGAGTCTCTATGAGTGGGACCAAACTCAGTGGCACCTAACAATACCTGTGAGGGAAGACTAGGTAGGATGGAAGGAGGGAGATGGGTTAGGAGGTTAATAGGTGCCTATAGAGAATGATGCCTCCAACAGGGCTGGGGGCCATGGAGATGGAAAGAAGTCTATATATTTAAGATAACATTGGGAAATGTGCAGGATTGGCAGTGGGTAATGGAGGAAAAACGATGACCCTTAGACACGTTTTTTGAGCTGTAGGGTGGGTGGCATTGAGAAAGACCATTTATGAAAAATGTTCTGGAGACAGATTAAATCCTGGTTGCAGTATTTAGATGACATGTGATCATGGACAAGTTACTCTCTATATCTCAGTTTGTTGTTGTTGTTAAGTACCATCGAGTTGAGTCTGACTCAGCGACCCTGAGTACAGCAGAATAAAACACTCCTTTATTCTGTGCCAGGCACATGGTCTTATTTACATTTAAACCCATTGTTGCAGACACTGTGTCAATCCATCTGGTGGAAGGTTTTCCTTTTTTTCATTGACCTGCCACTCTCCAAAACATGATGTCTTCTTCAGGGATTGGTCCCTCCTGACTATATGTCCAAAATATTTAAGATGCAGTCTAGCCATCCTTGCTTCCAAGGAGCACTCTGGTTGCACCACTTCTAGGACAGATCTGTTGGTTCTTTTGGCAGTCCATGGTATAGTTTACTCATCTCTAAAATGAGATTGTTACAGATACTTTTGTCCTCATACCACCACTGAGACAGTAACTGATGTATATGGTCTGTTTTGTGTTGTTATAACAAAATAACTGAGGCTGGGTACTTTAGAAAGGAAGAGGTTTATTTAGCTTACATGTTTGGAAACTGAAAGTCCAAGTTCTGATAACCCTGTCTGGCTTCTGGTGAAGGCCTTCTAGCTATCTTTGATATCTTACAATGTGTGACTGGTACTTCATGGCTGGAGTGCATGGGAGAGTGACAAGCATCACATGTGGAAGAGGCTGAACATGTGTGGTCTTGCTTTGTAACAACTTGCTCTCACACTAACCCAGTCCCTGACTCACTCCTGATGGGTATCAGTCTCTTCTGAGGGTGGCACCTCCATGACCAAATAACCTCTCACTAAATACCACCTCTTAAAAAGTTCCTCTTAATACAGTCACATTGGGACCAAGCGTGTAGCACATGAACTTTTAGGGTACCTACCAGAGCATATATGTTAAGTGCTTAGAATAGGACTTACAATCTTATCAGTGCTGAGACAATTTAGTTCTTTTCGTGGAGCTATTTAGGGAGATGGGAGAGGCCTTCTGTTTTCAACATATTAAATTTGAGGTATCTGGGACATCTGCCCAAATGGAGATGTTAAAAAGGCTGGTTTTATTTGAGAGAGAAGTCAGCATTAGTAATAAACAAAGGTTCAGAGACATGAACCTTTTGGGATCACCTATGAGAAAAGTATGGCACAGGATCCTAAATACCAATATTTAGAGTGATGATTCTAAGACTTTAATGTCCCAGTAGTCATCTAGTGAGCTTGAATGAAGATTCTGATTCAGCAGGTCTGGGGTCTGAGATGTGGCAAATCTAACAAACTCCCAGATGCTATCAGTGCCACTAATCCCTTGACCACACTGTGAGTAGCAGAACTGAGAATTTAGGCAAAAAAGATGTCAAGAGGCCTAGGAAGAGGATGGTGTGATGAACATCTTGATAAAACAGTATTTCAAGAAAGGAGTGGTTGGTTCAGTCAGATCCTGCAGAGAGATGGAGAAAGATGAAGGCAGATGCAGCTGTTGGATTTGGCACCATGAAAGTGACTCCTGATCTTGAAGTTTTGATGGAATGGTGGGGATGGAAATGAGTTAAAGTCAAGATAAGTGAATACAAGTAATAGTTTCTACAAGCTTTGCTGTTAGAAATCAGAAAAACTGGTGATAGTTAGATGGGGACTTGGGGTCAAGGAGGCACTGAGAATGTTAGCATATGATGGGACTCGTTGAGTGGAGAGGAGCTAATGGCCCAGCTGGGAGCTGGGATGCAGGCAGGAAGAAAGCCCTTAAAGAGAAAGAGGGGATGGGGTCTGGAGCACAAGTAGAGTATCAACCCTTAACAAGAGCAGTGATATTCTTTACATTGTGAAAGGATGGAGCACCTACAACTTGGAGCTAGTGTTACAGTTTAAATATAAAGTGGACTCCAAGGCTCATGTTTGAACACTTGGTCCCTAGCAGGTAGTTGTTATGCAAGGTTGTGGAACATTGTGTCCCAGCTGGTGGAAGTAGGTCACTGGGGCAGGCTTTGAAGGTGATACCTGGCCCCCAGTCCTAGCTGAGTCCTTCTGTCCCCACAGTGATGTGAAGAGCCTCTGCCCTATAGTCTGGCTGCCGTGAAATGAGCTTGCTGCCATGTCTTCCCTGCCACTATAGACTGGTACCCTCTGAAACTGTGAGCCAAATAAATCTCTTTAAAAAAATACTTAATGATCATTTTTAATTTATTTATTTTTCTTTATTTATATGTGTTAGAGTACAAAGTAATAAGATTTTCCTAGAGAAGCACTGACAATAGTGTTTCCCCTGTTGTATGTAGGGCGCTATGAGTTGGATACCGACTCAACGGCACCTAACAGCAACATTTCCATTATGCAACTATTATATCACTTTGGTTACACTTCATCAACTTAAATTATAGAACTATTTGATTAATATATAATAAAAGCCATATGCATTCATGGGTTATATGCCCATAGTTTTTTTTTTTTTAACAATGGCCACAATGACACAAAAGGTAACTACCAGAGCTAACTAAAGATCACTTTGTAGATGTGGTGGTGAAGATGAGACTGTCTGACTTGTTTCCTCTATGAAGCAAGGTCATCGCCTGAGACAGGTGGGAAGCTGAAAAGGTAGAATAATGCTTGAAATAATTATTTGAGGTATTGGGAAATTGAAACGATCTAGGAGGCAGAATTGTGTTACAGATTGTTCTATAGTGTTGAGAGCTCCTTTTGAGGTTTGCAGCCCTGTGAGAGTCACTTGTGCTCCTGGCAAGCTTGGTTGCAGATGACTTCTAGTAATGATACACTTCAGTGCTTTTGGTGCAGGGATGCAAAGGGTAGATCATAGGTTCAACCAGGTGTGGAGTTTAGCCAGCTGAGTAAGACAGACAGGTAAAGCGTCCTTGCAAAAGTCTGTGGAATTGAAACTTGTTCAAAAGATGAATGAAGATGGGTGAGCCCCACAGACTGTTACTCATGGTAAAAGGAGAATTGTTAGGGTTGGACACTGGAGTCAAGGGGAATGGAAGAATTCCTGGGTGGGATGCTAGATGGTGAGACTCTGGAGCTGCTACTTTCACTGCTGTGGGTAAGGTTGTGGTATCACCGTGAAATTGGGTGGCTAAGGTAAAGCAAAGATCCCTGGAATTAAGAATGCTAATAGACTGAGGGGAAGAAGTCCTTGCATGTGTTATCTAAGAGAATGTAGAGGTCCCCGAAATCCTGTCATTGAGGTAGAAAAGGAGGTGATGAATAAGGAAGGTGATTGTGCAGGAGGACCACAAATTAAAATCACCCAAGGGGCATTATAAATTACCCACACCAGGGCCCTACCATTGGGATGTTTGATTTAAAGGTCCTGAATTTTAAGCCAGGTGCAGGGGCACACGCCTATAATCCCAGTGACTCAGGAGGCAGAGACAGGAGGATCGCAAGTTTGAGACCAGAGGCAGTCTGCATAATTTAGCGAAACCCTGTCTCAAAAAAATTAAAAAAAAAATGGGCTGGGGGTACAGCTTGGTGGTACAGCACTTGCAAAACATGCAAACACAAGGCCCTGGTTCAACCCCCAGTACCACACACACACACCAAAAAAAAAAAAAAAAAAAAGGAAAGAAAGAAAGGCCTGAATTTTTTAACAAGCGTCACTGGTGATTCTAACACATAAGAGGTTCACAGCTCAGTACCGTGGAGAACAGTAATGGGGTTGGGGGTGGGGGGAGGGTGGCCAGTACAGCTGAGTGGGATGAATCTTGAAGTCTCTAGGCTTTTTGAAATAGAAATAAGAGAAGGGTTGGAAATAGAGGAGGGGAGTAATTCCCACCTTCTCCTGGCCTCAAAACTCCCAGCAAGTCCATGGCAGGTGGCTTAGGTCTTTGGAATCCAAAGTTACCATACAAAATGGGAGCAAGAGTTTACTGTTAAAAGCAGGATCTGGAGAGAAGAGATGGTGACAAAGAAAGAATCTTTTGCCAGGAAACTGACCTGTAAGTGGACTGCAGTGAATTGTAGCCACTTACTTCCCTGCACCTCGAATAGGAAAAAAATGTGACAAAAATCAGTGATGGGTTGGGAGAGAATCATTACACAGATACTCTATGTGAAAAAATGCTTGATGTGTGCTTTAGAGGAAAGAATACTTTATAGGAAGGTTCTAATTTTTCTGTCAAAGTAGAGCGGTTATTGGTACACTGATTTTAAGGACCCTGCTCTAGATTTACCAAATTGCTCTCTCATGGGTTCTGCCTGAGGGAATCTGCATTTTTGACAAGCACTCTGGGTCTTAAACTTGAGAACCAGGAAAGCAGTGTTTGTCCTGGTAGCAGACTAGAATCCTATGGGGAGCATTAACCAGCACTGGATTGTGAGCTCAGTTTATAACCAGTTCAGTCAGTCTCTGGAGTGGAACCTGGGTATTGGTATTTTAAGTTCCTGACATGGTGATTTAATGTGCAGTTAAGGATTGAAATCTATTGTCTACAGTCTTGATTCTTACAGGACAGATCCCTATCCTGACTGACCAAGACATTTAAGTATCTTATTTTTTAAATAAGAAATTTAAAATGTAAGTATTTTATTTTTTAAATACCACATATAGGCCCTTAGCTCAGACTTCTCTCACAACAGACTCTCAAGTCCACTTATTTTCTCACCATTTTGTGTGGATGTCTAGTTATCCCTCATAGCTTGTTGTTGTTGTATGCTGTCGAGTCGGTATCTGACTCATAACGACCCTCATAGGGTTTTCAATGGCTGACTGTTTTCGGGATTGCCTTGGAAGTGGTTTGCCAGGTCCTTCTCCCATTTTTGTGGTGATGGGGATTGAACTCGGGACCTCAGAGACTGCAGTGCAGAGCTCTACCAACTGAGCTAAATCCCAGCCCCATCCCTCATAGCTAACATGTCTGAAAATTAAATCTTGATTTCCATCTGCCAAACATACACTTCCTCATCCCGGTAAGTGGCACCTCGATTCTTTCAGTTGTTTGGGCCAACCTGATGTCTCTCACATTCCACATATCATCAGCAAGTCCTGCCAGCTCTATCTCTGAAATGTGTCCACAATGTTCTCTTTTCTAATCAGCTCCGTGGCTGCTGCCCTAGCTCAGGTGGGCATCACCTACTGTCTACGCTATTGCATTTGCCTTCTTATGCCTACAGCTGTCCTTCCACAGTCTCTTCTACACACAGCAGAGTGATCCTTTTATAAAAATTTTTTTTACTGTGGCAAAATATATATAAACATGAAATTTACTATTTTAAAATATATAATTCAGGGGCATTAAATATATTCAGTGTTGTGTTAACCAACACTGACTCCAGAATCTGTTCATTATCCCAAGCAGAGTGATCCTTTTAAAACATAGATCAAAACATGTCGCTGCTCTACTCTCAAATACCCAGTGGCTTTCCGCCTCTCTAGGGGACCATGTCTTACAGGGCCCTGTCTGCTTCCTCTCTCGACACGCTCTTCACTTATTTCGCTCCTACTGCTGGTTTCCTTGCTGTCCCTTCAACAAAGGGGTTCTGCTCCTGCTTCAGGATCTTTGCACTTGTTTCTTGCAGCTGGGATGTTCTTTCTCCCAGATATCCATGATGTATCCTCACTTCATCCAGATCTCTGCTCAGATGGACCTTTTTTCCCCCCTTTCAGTACTAAGGGGTTGAAACCCAGGGTCTTGCACAGGCTGGGCAAATGCTCTACTACTAAGGTGCACCCCAACTCCTTTTTTATTTGTTTTGAGGCAAGGTCTCACTAAGTTATGTAGGCTGCCTTTGTCCTTGAGCTGGCTCAGCCTCCCAAGTCATTGGGATTTTAGGTGTGTGCTACCATGCCCGGCTCAGATGTCATCTTCTTCTTCTTTCTTTTTTTAATAAAAATCTTGAAAAAATTTTACTAAATGCAACTAACAACAAAAGGCTACACATTGTATGATTTCATTTATATGAAAATGTCCACAATAGGCAAATCCATATATAGAGAGGGGAAATTGGTGATTACCAAGGACTAGGGGAGGTGAGAGTGGGGGTAACTAGGAATGGATGCAAGGTTTCTTATTGTTATTAGGTGCCATTGAGTCTGACTCACAGTGACCCTATGTACTACAAAATGAAACATTCCTTGACACTGTATAACACACATGATCTTTTTTATGTTTAAACCCATTGTTGCAGACACTGTGTCAATCCATCTAATTAAGGGTCTTCCTTTTTTTTCCATTGACTTGCCACTCTTGCAAACATCATGCCTTTCTCCAGGTATTGGTCCCTTCTGACAACAGGTCCAAAATACAGAAGATGCAGTCTAGCCATCCTTGCTTCCAAGGAGCACTCTGTTTGCACTTCTAGAACAGATCTGTTGGTTCTTTTGTCAGTCTATGGCATATTTGAAGTTCGTCTCCAGCACCATAATTGAGAAGCATCAGTTCTTTTGCTGTCTCTCTCATTCATTGTCCAGCTTTCACAAGCATATAATGTAGCCGAAAATATTATGGCATGAGTCAGGCACACCTTCCTCTTCAATGTGACATCTTTATTTTTCAACACTTTACAGAGGTTTTTTGCAACAGTTTTTCCCAATTGATTTCTTGAATGCTGCTTCAGTGGGTGCTGATTGTAGAACCAAGTAAAACAAAATCCTGGAAAGCCTCAATTTTTTCCTCCATTTATCATGAAGTTGCTTACTGACTCAGTTGTAAAGATTTTTGTTTTTTTTTATTAGAAATTTTTAATGTACATTTTAATGTGATTCATTTTGACATGCTTTTCATTGTGACATTTCCATATATGCATTTTGATAAACATTATTCATATAGGTTATCCCTTACCCTCCCCCATGCTTCCCCCTTTCCCACCCTTCCCATCTAAGTTTCCCATCTAAGTCTTCTCTTTTACTTAGTAGTATTTTTCTATATGTCCTTGGGCTCCAGTTCTGTTTAAGATAGAAACTTTTCCTGTAGTGGTCTTTGTTTTTATCTTGTTAGAGCAATTACATGCGATTTCTAGTCCATTTATATTGACATCATTCTTATCTCCCCCCCCTTTTATTATGATCTGACCTTTGAATAGGATTTTTCCTTCTTATAATTTTGAATCAGCTCCCTCATATGAGTGAGAACATGTGTTGTTTCTCTTTCTGAGCTCGTGTTCGTTCACTCAAAATAATTTTCTCTAATTCCATCCATTTTGCTGCGAATGACTTTATTTCATTTTTCTTGATTGCTGAGTAGTATTCCATTGTGTATACATACCATAGTTTTTTTTTATCCATTCTTCTGTTGAAGGGCACTTTGGTTGATTCCATATCCTTGCTATTGTGAAAAGCGCTGCATTGAACATGGAGATGCAGGTGTCTCTGTGGTATGATGACCATCTCCCTTTGGTTAAATTCCCAATAGTGTTATAGCTGGGTCATATGGTAGATCTATTTTTAGTTTTTTGGGGTACTTCCATATTGATTTCCACAGTGGTTGCACTAACTTACAGATGTCATCTTTTTAGGAAGGCTTTCTCTCTCTGGCACCTTTCCTGAAATAGCACCATACTGTGGTTGCTCCCTTTTGTTGTCATTGTCATCACCACTTGACACAGACAAGCAAGCATATCTTCCTCCCCTAAAGGATGAACTCTGTGGAAAAAGGAACCACATCTGTTTGGAGGGTTGCGGTCTCCGTAGAACAGTGCCTTGCCAGAGTGAGCATGCAATAAATACTTGCTGAATGAAGAAAATAGCTCAGTTCATGGTACATATTCCAATATTAATTGAGCCAAAGCAAATGCACTGAAAACTTTAAAAACAAGCTTTATTGAGATATGATTAATATACTATAAAATTTACCTGGGGACACATAAATATGTTGGGCAGGCAGGTATCCCAGAGCAGGTGTGAACTACTGATGTAAGCAGCATGGAAGTATGCTTCTAGAATTCTGCAATTTACTGAAAAGATCAATATTTGATAAGACTTGGGACCAGGAACCTTAAAACCTAACTGTGTGTGCATGTGTGACAGTTATAAATATCCTTATTTAACAGCTACTTGAACACATTTTAACAATGTTTTCACTCGTGGGTAGAAGTAAGACATTCACACGCTTCTAAACCATATGTTGCTTTTTCAAAAACACTGTATTTAAACACTGTAAAGTTAATCAAGTTATATCCAAGTTAGAGGAGGCCTATCTTGATTGCCAATGGGTAAGAAGCATATCATGTTTTGGCTGTAGATAGCACTGAGAGGCAAGGGGACATGTATCTTTGAAGCATCTCTTAAGTAGTTACCTTCTCCTATGTACCTCTGCCTCTCTGTGGCCTTGGGGAAGGCAGTGAAAAATCAACCCTTTCATCACAGGCACAGCATGATGACTGAGATCTGACTGGTGGATCTAGTTACTGCCAGACTCACCTGGGGTAGGGATCCTACCCTACACAGTTTTTCCCATCTCCATTCAATGGAGAGGCAGCAAAGGTATAGAAGAAAAGTAGGAAAACTCATTCATGTTAACAAAGAAGTTCTTTTTCAAAATAAAATTAAGAAAAAAACTGTACTGCTTCCTAAGACAACAGCCTAATAGGCAGATGACAGTGTTGACATCCTTTCTTTTTTGGAGAGTAACTACCACTGTAGTTCTTTGTTGGATATGAGGGCATGTTGGAAAACTGAATTATGATGAGTCACTCCTTTCTACTGTGGTTTCCAGTGCAACTCTTTGAGGGGTGGCTCTTCTGGTTATCCACAGAAACCTGTATTTTATGAGCTATTTTTCAGATCATGATTCAGTTTTCTACAAATGATAGCAAGTCATCTTTCAGTTGAAAAAAATAACTTATCAAAAGAAAACCTGCAGCAATCTAAAAGGTCCTTAAGATACATTAGTAATTGTATCTATGATAACAACAATAAAACAATCTTGGGTCTGACTCTTCTGCAGGATCTTCCTAGAAAATTACTGGTAATGATTCATAAGTTGTATCCTCGTAAAATAAGTTATATTTGTTAGTCCAAGTAAAATACAAGTGGGAAGACAGCATTAACTTGCTGCTTTGAGTCTGTGTCCCTGCTTTTCTAGCAGAGTGGAGTATAGATCAGTGTTGGTGATAGAATGAAAAGTCCTACTACTTTTTCCTGCTCATTAGTGAATCTATTTCAAAATTTTAAGGCTGACAACTTGGTAATGGGTTATAGATAATTAGAGACCTCATTCTTTTCTAATTTTTCTTTTTGGTTGATGACAGAGAGAACTGGTTGAAGGTCACAGCCTTTTTTTTTTTTTGCTACCCACTGCCAAAGAGATTATACTTACCTCAGGCTTCAGGGGCCATGTACTGCACAACCCTGGTGGGTGCCATCCACAGGATACATGTGAATGGTGCCTCATGGGGTTGTCATTGTGGCATCCCACATGCAAAACTACAAATGTGTGTTCAGGGCAAACATTTAACTTGAAATAAAATCCATGGTCAACGTGAATTTTTTTTTTTGGTCTAAAGAGAGTTCTGAACAGAATATCAATCAAGATTACATCACAAAAACTTTAAATGTATTTACAGAGTGAATAAGTTACATAGAATAAACTTTGAGTATGTTTCTGATGTGCAACAGATTCACATGCACACATTTAACACTTGACAGCATTAAGTTTAAGGAAGAAACTTAAGAATGGCCCTTTACATCTATATTACAAATAAAATATGACATTCTTAAGAAACAAAAGTGACAGCTCATTTTACCTTTATGATTTACTACCAGCTATCCAAATGGATATTAAAACTTGCATGCACAACAGGTGAAAAGACTTGAAATTTATAATGTGAATAATTTTTCTCTACAAAATGGCAAAGTTAATTAAAATTAACAATCATCATTCTGTAGTATAAATATGCTCATAAAAGCAACCTTCTAGTAAAAAGCAGCCAAGATCCTTAAAAAGAGTCTTATCTGGATCATTTTTGGTGCAAAGTGATCCAGGGCCTTTAGAAACAGTAGCCTAGCAACGTAAGAAAGGTACTTCATAGCAGCTCATTTTAGATACAGTAATTGTATTCAAATAACAGTGTACATTAAATTGTAGTCCATTTATAATTCCCTTTCAAACACAGGCTGTCAGCTTTTGACCATCTTATACTTTTTCAATGGCCGGCTTCATTTTGCCTGCCCCTTTCTCAGCCCCACCCCCCAAAAAGGAAAAAAGAAAAAAAGCAGCAAAGAAAAAGAGAAAGGGAATGAATGTACAAGTTTTAGAATATAAAATTTTTTTAGTGAAGAAAACATTGCACTTTCGCCAATCTAAAACTGTTTCTAGAAAGAAAAGTATTGTTCGGTGTCCTCAGCTTTGGTACGCAATGGAAGTCGCTTCTTCAGTAGTGAGTTGCATTTGCTCAGTAAGAGGGTAACACATTTGTGCTACACAGCATAATGGGTGGAGTCTGTCTCAAGATGTCCTATGTTACCTTGGTTCTTATAGTATTGCTACATGTTGGAAGTTCTGCCATCTTCTTTTAAAAAAGTCCTACAGGTAACAAGAGGGAGAACAGTCTGTCCAAGCCTTGTGAAGGCTGAGAAGACACTGAATGACATCGCCCCAGCATGGCAGCACCGCCAGCTCAGAAACCATGGGGGACGGGGAGCTCCTGTCAGAGACTCGTGCCTGAAATGCTGGAGTCTGGGAGAAAAGCAGTGAGGACTCGGTAATTCTGGGCCCTGCGGATCATGTCCCGGATCTCCATGTTCAGCTCCATTAGCTTAGTGCAGATTTCAGTCAGGCTCTGGTTTGACCCCACCAGTGCATAAGTACCCGTCTGGCCCAGGGTTTGGTGACGGAAATAAATATTCAGTAGTGTCTGGACCTCATCATCAGAACTGCTTCCAAAGATGTCGTTGGGCCACAGACTTCTGCAGTCAAGAAAGAATAGCACAGATTAGAGGCACTACTGGTCACACAGTTGGGAGGTAATGAATCTTCATTAGTATATTACTTTAACAAAAGCTCTGTTAAAGTCTCCTACCATATGATTTACCCATCTAAAGTATATAATTCCTTGGGTCTTAGTTTATCCAGAGTTGTGCAAATATTACTCTCATCAGTTTTAGAATATTAGATATTATTATATTTTTGCGGTACTGGGGGTTGAATCCAGGGCCTTGTGCTTGCATGCTTTGCAAGTGCTGTACCACTGAGCTGCTCCCTCAGTCCCCGCCCCCCCCCTTTTTTTTTTTTACTTTTTGAGACAAGGTCTCACTAAATTATGCAGGTTGCCTCTGGTCTTGAACTTGGGATCCTCCTGCCTCTGCCTCCCAAATTGTTGAGATTACAGGTGTGTCACCGTGCTTGGCCAGAATATTAGGTATTACTGTCCTTGATAAATCAGAATGGAATCTGATACTCTTAAAACATTTTATCTGATTTGCTGTTACATTCTGCTTATAGTGAATATGAAGACAATATAAAGATATAGGGAGAAAAAAAATCCCCCAACGTACATTTGTTTGTACATTATATAAGGATGTATTTTGAAGTGCTTCAACATTTAGAATCAACATTAATGCTCGTGACACGTAAGGTCTAAAAGCCAACTGTGTCTGGCATTGCCAGGTAAGACCTGAGAAGCAACATATAAGATATCTAGACATTCTTTTTGTGGTGAGTTCATTGCTAACCATGACAAAGTCAGGGTTAAGTGTGTGTTTCCTGGGACCATCTCTAAAAGAAACAGTAGAGTGACCTGCATTCCCTGATTTGCCGTAAAGCTTTGCCAAGTTCATTGTTCTTCAGGCACTCCAGCATGGACTGAATGGCAGCTTCTGTGGACGTGAAGGTCGGCTCAGACCACGAGCCCTCTATGTAAAGAGGGTCCGCGGCAATGGCTGCAGTGGCCTCCTTCAGATTCCTCTTCAGGTCACTCAGTTCCCTGGACATATTCAGCAGCTGTTTCAAAAATTAACAAAAAATGCATTTAGGTACATGCTGGGCTTTACATCTCAAAAGGAAAGAAATTTGGTCCCATGGACCTGGTTAAGCACAAGCTTAATATCTTGGGAAGTTAAAATAAGGGAGAGATGGCTCTGTATGTGTGAAGGAGTTGGGGGTTATAAGCATGGAACAACTCTATGTATCAACAGCAGGGATGTCGCCCTTATATAAAAGATTAAGACTTAATTTAAAATGTTTTCTGTTTAAGATGAACATTGCACGTTTTCTCTCATATGTGGATGTTAGACTTCAATATATATTCATTATTAAAACATATAGATCATGAAAGCAGACAGGACCAAAGTAGGGAAAGATAATTGACTAAAGAAAAGGGGGAGGGGAGAAGAAGAAAGGGTAAGGGGAGAAAAGAAAAAGGATATCACTTATGTTGCCCTTCTGGCAAAATTGGGATGCACATATACAGTTATACTCACAAAAAAAGACACACAAGTAGGAAGGAAACCATTGATGAGGAGGGATGGAGTGGGGGAGGAGGATCAGGAGCGCATAAGGGGGAAGTCAGTATGAGCAATGTACAATGAAATGCATGTATAGAAATGTCACAATGACACTCATTAAGTTGTACGTTAAAAATCAGCAATAAAAAAAGTTTAAAAAAAATTTTAAAAATGTTTTCTATTTAACTAGAAAGGGCATAGATGCAGAGGCAGAAGGCAAAATAACAGGCTCAAGAGTAGGGTAGATCTGGTTTCATATGCCAACTGTGCAGGACAGTGGTCCCCCTTTTCCACGGGGGATAAGTTCTTAGAGCTACAGTGGACGCTTGACATCTTGGATATACCATATGCTACATTTTTTTACATATTCATACATGTGACAAAGTTTAATGTATGAATATGTACAATGAGATTAATGTTGTTAGATGCCATCGAGTCAGTGTCTGACTCATAGCAACCCTATAGCAACACTATTGTTGTGCTTCCCTGCTATTCATAGGGTTTTCAACGGCTGATTGTGTTTTGGGAGTGGGCTGCTGGGTCCTTCTCTCAAGCCTATAGCACCTGGTATTCTCAGGCCTGACCCTGCTTAGCTTTTGAGATCTGATGGGATCAGATGTCACAGTTGTACTGCTGCACACTTATATATTCATACGTATGACAAAGTTTAATGTATGAGTATGTACAATGAGATTAATAACTAATAATTAAATGGGGCAATTATAACAATGTACCAAAATAAAAACTATTTAAAATGTACGAGTTATTCCTGATAATTCCACTTAATATTTTTGGGTGGCAATTGACCATAAGTAACAAACAATGGAAAGCACAACATGGACAAGGAGGAGATGACTGTATACTGCCATAGATTGAATATGCTTTGTCCCCCTGAATTTGGGCAGGAGGTTAATCCCCAGTCTTACGTTAATAGTATTAACTTAATCAGACTATAGTGTCTAGAGACAGGGCCTTTGGGGTGATTAGATCAGGTCATTAGGGTAGAGCCTCCATGACTGCGTCCTAGTGGCTTTATAAGGAAAGGGAGAGAGACTATGTACACAAAGAGACACCCCTGGGCTCTGACCATGCTGTGATGTAGCCAGAAACTGTGCCTTTCTGTTTGGAGTTAGAGCCTCTAAAACGGTGAGCTAAACAAACCTTTTCTCTTGATAAAGAAAACTGGCATTGGGAATGGGGCCTTTATTATTACTATACCTGAGGATGTGGAGGAACCTTTGGAATTGGTTAACAGGAAGAGGTTGGAAGAGTTGGGAGGAACAGGCTAGAGAAAGCCTGAAATGCTATAAGTAGAGCATTGCAGGCAATTCTGGTGAGGGCTCAGAAGACCAGAATGTTGTTACAAATGTGTAAGGTAAAGGCCATGCTAATGAAATTTCAGATGGAAATGGGAATTCTTTTGGAAACTGAAGTAAAGGCCATCTTTGTTACACGGTGGCAAAAAGTCTGGCTTCCTTTTGTCCTTGTGTGTAGATGTTGTAAAAGGCTGAGCTTAATTTATCTGGCAGAGCAAAGCAGTTAGGCTGCTGCCTGGCTCCTTTTAATTGCCTATAGTCAGACAGCAAAGGAATGATGTGAAGATAGAATTTATAATTAGTAGGGAAGCAGAGAGAAAGATTTGGAAAATTTATGGTCTACTTAGGGAAGGAGCAAAAAAGCATGTAAGGATGCAACCAGTGAGGGCTTGACGCAGGTGCTGGCTAAAGAGATTGTTGTTGTTAGGTGCCCTCAGGTTGGGTCCAACTCATGGTGATCCTATGTACAACAAAACAAAACAAAAAAACTCCCCAATACTGCGCCATGCCTGGCACTATGTCCGTGCTTCTCTGGTATTCATATGGTTTTCAATGGCTGTTTTCAGGATTGCTTTGGGAGTGGATTGCTATGTCTTTCTCCTGTTTTGGGGGTGCTGGGGATCAAACCTAGAGCCTCAGAGAGCACAGAGCAGCACTCTACCAACTGAGCTAAGCCCCAGCCCCATTAGAGCAGATAGAAAGAAGATAAGTGCGTTGCATCAGGACAATAAGAAAGATACCTTGAGGGCACTTCAGAAATCTTCCAGGGAAAAACTGTTTCAGAAAAGAGTCTCATGGCTAGTTAGGGGTTCTGGGCTCCTGGCAAAGCACCCCTGGTCTACAGCTATGGTTCAAAGGAGCCCAGATACAACTCGTGCAAGTAGCAGAACCCAGCACTGCCCATGTGATGCTGGTTTTGCAGGCATGAAGAATGCACGGAATACGGGGTCATGGCAGCTTCCACTGGGATTTCAAAAGAAAGCCTGGGAGGTAAGGCAGAAGTTTGCCTTGGGGTTGGAGGCCCTGTAGAAAGTGCCTGATGGGGGGATGCCTAGTGGAAGTGTGGAACTCAAGCTGCAGTGGGGACCCCAGAAAAGCAGAGGAACCAGTGCCGTGAAATATCCTCCACAGAAAGCTGCAAGCAGTGTGCCACACACACCTTAGGAAGTTGCATATATCAGTCTGCAACATGGGAGAGCAGCCGCATGGTGGAGACCAACAAGACAAGGCATGGAGACCTCCCCCTAGATTTCAAAGGATGTTTCAAACAGTTGCAGGGGTGCAGCTGCTTCAGAAAGGCCCCACTAGTGCAATGCTGAGCAGAAATGTGGGGTTGGAGCTGTGGTACAGGGTCTCCATGAGGGCAATGCCTCCTAGAGTGGCTGGGGCAGGACTGCCACCAAGACACCCAAACTGCAGAGCTACCAGTGTGAAATGCCAGACTGGGAGAGGAGCAGAGAAGAGATTCCAGACTCTGAGAGATAAAGCACAGGCTGAGTCAAGGAAAGCCTCCTAGGCAGGAGGCTGCCCAAGGCCTAGGGGGGCCCAACCATCTGTCCCAGTGTGAACAGGACACTAGCCTTGGAGCTTTGGGATCTAATGTTTGTCCTGCTAAGTTTTGGTCTTGCTTTGGGCTCCTTACTCCTTCCGACTGGTCTATTCCTTCCTTTCCCCCACAAGTCTGTCAGCTTGCTGTGCTGTGGGGGCTTGCATGTTACTGTGATGCTGAAAGTTATGCCACCAGTATTTCAGATACCAGCAGGGCCACCCATGGTGGACAGGCTTCAGCTGAACTTCCAGACTAAGACAGACTAGGGAGAAAGACCCAGGAGCCCACTCCCCAAACAATCAGCCACTGAAAACCCTATGAATAACAGAGAAGCACTGTCAAATAGAATGCTAGAAAATTAGCCCCACCCCCACCCCCCAGGCTGGAAAGCATTCAAGAGATGACTGGGGAAGAGCTGCATCCTCAAAGTAGAGTCCACCTTAATGATGGGAATGGAGTAAAGCCCGTGGGACCTTCTTTTGCTGATGTGACATAATTCAAAATGAGAAGGAACATGGTGCCTACAACAGTGGCTCAAATATAAAAAAGGTTGTGTGCATGGCACAGTGTTGGGTGGTGTTTTGTCCTGCTGTACTTAAAGTCACTATGAGTCAGATCTAACCTAACAACCCTTTTGAAATAAGAATGTCTACCCTGTGCTAGTCCCACTCTTTTGGAATAAGAATGTCTACCCTGTGCTAGTCCCACCGCTATACCTCGAAAGTACGTAACTTGTTTTGACTTTATAGGCTCAAATCTGCAAGGTGTTTTCCTTGAGTCTCAGAGGAGCCTCTGAACTTCTGAATTAATGCTGGAGTTGGAGTGAGTGGAGACTTTGGGACTATTTGGATAGAGTGACTGTGTGAAGAGGACATAAGTATCAGGAGTGAATGAGGTCTGAAGTGGAACGTTATGGCTTAAATATGGTTTGTCCTCCTGAATTCAGGGAGGAGTTTAATCCTCTAAATCTTATGTTAATGGTGGTAAGAGAGTGGAAACTTAATCAGACTGTGATGTCTAGAGATGGGGCCTTTGGGAAGGGATCAGATCAAATCATTAGGGTGGAGCCTCCATGATTGAATCCTAGTGGCTTTTTAAGGGGTGGGGGTGGGGAGAGGGAAAGAGAGAGCAAGAGAGAGGGAAAGAAAAAGGAGGAGGCAGAAGTGAAGTAAAGACAGAGGTAGACAGATAGGCAGGCACTACATATAGAGATTTACAGCAGCTCCCCCCACGATGGGAGAATCTGTGCCCATGCTATTTGGACTTCCAGCCTCTAAAAGTGTTAGTAAAATAAGCCCTTTCTCTTTATAAAGTAGCTGGCTTTGGGTATTTTTTGTAGTAGTAATAGAAAGCAGGTTTATACACTATGGGAATACAGTCAAGTAAATAGACTTTCATTTGCCTCAGTTTTCTCATCTGTGAGATTGATACTACCCGCTTCACAAAGTTATTTTAAAGATTAAGTGAAATTATATATAAACACTTAATAGAGTTTGGCACACAAGTGTTCAATAAATGTAATTATTAACATGGACCCCAGTCTAGTAATAGGTGTTCCTCACTGTTCTATGTCACAGGAAAATATTAAAGACACAATTTTGAGGAGGAAGAGGAATAATCATGAAGTAATCTTAATATTAATGTTACAGAGGTAAAGGATAGTTTCTCTCAAAATTACTGGAACCAAGCCAGGCACAGTGGCACATGCCTGCGGTCCCAAGTACTCAGGAAGCTAAGACAGGAGGATCTCTAGAGGTCAGGAGTTCAAAGCCAGCCTGAGCAACATGGCAAAACCTATCTCATAAAAATTACTGGAAACAAACGACCCAGAGTGTTAAAAAGTAGATCATAAGAGAGAATCTTTGCTACTTCTAAGTTCCCTCAAAATATATGATGCACACTAACAGTTTTACAGTTTGATCTCAAGAGCACCAGAAACACTGACAATTGATGATGCCCATTTCTCTTAGGAAGTTATTTGTCCAACATCTTCATATTTCCTCTTCATTCTCTGCTCATTCATCCACGCTGTAAAACTGAGGCTCAAAGGACTATTTTTCTTCATCCAAATACCTATTCCAGGACTAGGTTTAAAATTTACTGAGATAATCTTTCAAAATAAGATATTAGAGTCTTGTGATTTTATCTATAATTTTAAGTGTGAAAGTGAATTTCTCCCTAATGATTTTAAGCTTACATGAGTTTTAAGTTTATATGTTGTTGATATAGCATTTAAAGTGTACCTGTACTTAAAATAGGGAGGGATTAACTGCAAATCCATTAGATTTAAAATAACTACATATGTGTGTAATACATATATGTATATAAACATATGATATGGAATATAATTTACTAAAGTGAAACTCCATTTTTTTTAAAATAAGTTTTGCTGGAAGGCATTGCTTTGGAAATAACTTCTGTGCTGTCCTTACCTGCTGCAGGTAATGAACTTTCCCCAATATGTTCTTGGCCATGCTTGTTCTGGGCTTTGCACTCAACCAGATGTGAACTCACTGTGTTTGGTTATATATTGGCAACTCCCAGATGAAATGTTCCCCTTGAAGGCCTGTGGGCTTTTGCTACTGGACTCCTCCCTCCTGGAGAGGCAATGAAGAAAGGCAGCCTATCCTGGGCTGACCCCTGCATTGCTAGAGGTGGGCCCTGAGACAGTAAGGGGCACGTCTTGGGGCTGGATTCACTGATCCTGCACTGCCATTGTGTTTCTAAGTGAACTTGGCAGCCGTTCTGAACCTTTTGTTAGGAAATTTCTCTGGGTTGATGGATGGTGCTGGGCCCTTGAGTTGGCCTGAAGAAGGTTAAGAAAATAGGAAAAATTTGGTGTCCATGGGAGGAAAGGGTTTCTCTCACCCCAGGATCTGGTCTGAGTCTTACCAGCCGAGAATTCCAGCAAAACCAAAAAAGGAAAGCTGCTGTGAGAACTGCCTGCATAGAATCCTGGGCTTCCCTGACTGAGAATCTCACAAAACCAGATTATGGATTAGAGTTAAAATGAACAGGTTTAGGTAATTTCCTTGCAGCTAGAGATAATGAGAATTTCCCCTACTATACCAATCTTGGCATTTAAACAATGTATCTTTTCCTATTTGTAAGTCTAAACCATGCACCTGCTGTGACTGCAATGAACAATGTAACTTCAAAAGCCCCCAAATCATATATATATACATGTGCATTTTGAAGACACCTGGGCACTACTCTCTCTCTTTAGAGGCCTGCATCCATGTCTCAGATGGGTACTATTGTTTCCTTAGGGGTCCTTCTCTCTCTTTCTGAACCCCCATGCTTCAGTTTGAAACTGTACTATTCACCTAATAAACTCCCCGACAGTATTTCAATCTCCAACACATCCTGAAATGCATTTCTGCAACTGAGCTAAGGACCTGCCATTCTCTGAATAGCGGTCCTGGAAAGGGAAACTCTTCAGGGCAGGTGGTCATATTGGGGTACAGTACCCCTAGCCACCAGTGACAGGATAACAGTCTTGATAACAGAGTGGAAAAGGACTGAGTGGATTTAAAAAGCATGTAAAGGGGTCAGCCACAGGTCTGAGATTGCAACTCAGCCGTGCAGTCTGGGAGTGGGAAAGATAACCTATCCAGACTGACGCCAGAGGTCCGGGAGATTAAAAGCAGTCTCCACCTTGAACAGGAGGCTAGTCTAGTCAGGGATGCCTGACAATCAAGTCTCAGAAGAGGTCTAAGAGATTAGAAGAAATCTGTGTCTTGGTTGTTGTTAGGTGCCCTTGAGTTGAGTTGAGTCGAAGTGACCCTCATAGGGTTTTCAATGGCTGATTGTTTTGGGATTGCTTTGGGAGTGGGTTGCCATGTCTTTCTCTTGTTTTTGTAGTACTGGGGATCAAACCTGGGTTCTCAGAGTGCAGTGCGGCACTCTACCAACTGAGCTAAAACCCAACCTGTGTCCTGGTTAGCAGCAATTTAAAATTTGGGAGGTTGGAAAACATTTTCATTCTGCAGATCTGCTTCCAGGTAAAGGAGCTCTACAGGGAAACTTGGGGTCTCTGGTTGGCTAGTTTTATTTTTATATTCCAGAACCCCTAGATATGTAATTTTACAATTTTAATGCTGTAAAATAACCAAATAGGAATTTTATCTGAGTACAAATTGTGAAGTTTGATTCTGACTGGTTTCCAGCCCTTAGGTGACTAATAGGGGCAACATTGTGTCTATACTGGAGGAAAGAACCATTCCTCCATTATTGCCAGATGTGTAACTCTTCACCAATGTCAAAACCAACCAACCAAAGCAGCACAAAACAAAAAATATCCCCTAAACCCAAACAAACAAAAAACAAGGGGATCAAAAGGTTGTCCTTGAATGGGCATCTGTGGAGTAAAAGTCCACAATAGATGGCCACTGAAATTCCCTTTGTGTCATGTGCCTAGGAGCCTTCTTGATTGGTCAGGCCATGCCTGACTTTATAGGCTCTCACCTGCTTTTGGGATGTCTGATCTGGCTCCGATCTGATAAAACAGAAAAGGAAAGCATCAGAAAGTTCAAGGTAGGTTTTCTCAAGTTGAGTGGTCATAAAAAGGACTTTTTGCCCTACTAATTGAAGGGCTGTATCTTATTAGAAAACAAGTTAGACTAAAAGAACTCACCTACATAAGTCATCAAAGTATGGCTTTGACATTTTAGTTGATTATTTAAAAATTCATCAGAAAAGAAATTTCCTTTTGTAAGGGCATCTTCTCTGTTTATGAGCTCTTAAAATAGGGAAGGTATTAAATCAGCATAACAAGCCTCACCTTTTGGCTTCTTTTGCTTTTACAGAGCTTTTATGTAAGCCCTTCTCAATGACATTTAAGTTCTGCATCTTTGAGTTGTAAGTTTTCTACCTTGTTTCAACCAAGAGTCATACCTTTGAACATATAGATTTAAGATTAAGGATTAGGGCAGTGGAAGAAGTAATCAGCCCAACAAGTCTAACTTTTTAAAAACTGGCCGATGATGAATCTAAGTAAAAGCTATAAAAGTTATAAAAGCTTGGGTTTTTAAAAATCTATTTTTATTTATGTTTGTATGCATACATATATTGTATGTTATGTCTACATGTGCGCTTATGTTTGTATATTGTTTGTCTGGTACCAAATTGGCTTATAGATACATGAACGCTAATGTACACTAAAACTATTAAGTTAGTTCAAATGACTTGTAGTTCACACGGTGTAAGTAAATCTTTGACAAATAATTTAAATTTGTTGGTAAAAGTAAAAGTGTCTTTAAATTTTTTTCTGTTTTTGCAGTACAGGGTGTTGTACATAGAGCCTTTGTAAGCACTCTACCACCAAGCTGCACCCCCAGCCCACTTTTTACGTTTTATTTTGCAACAAGTTCTTGCTAAATTACACAGGCTGAGTCTGGCCTCAAACTTGTGATCTTCCTGCCTGAGCCTCCCAAATTGCTGGGATTATAGGCATGTGCCACTGTACTTGGCTTAAAATTGCTAACATGTGGGTTTTGCCTAAGTTGTTAGCCAACCAAGATTATTTTTATCTGTTAGATGCTTAAGTTACAATGTCCATTGCTTTCTATGTTTCAAGTACATCATGTTAATTTCCTTTTGGCAAGGAAATAAAGTACTGACTATACCTATCTAATATCTCAGTTTTCATGGGAAATCTAGAAATAACTGTTAAATAAATTAGGTGCTAAATTTCTAAGTACTGTTCATGTACTTTAAAATATAAAAGTTATATGATGTGAGAGATCTAAAACATCTGAGTTATTTCTAAGTTAGTTAAAATAAGGAATCATCAATTGCTAAATATAAGTTCAAGTTTACACCTAGCTTCTTAAATTCTGTAAAAAGGACAACATATATTTGGATCTAATACATATATCCTAATACATATATCCTGTTGTAGACCTAAGTTGTTGATATATGGCAAACAATTCAAAATTGCTTTCTTCCTGCCTGCGTTTTCAATCCAAGTTGAAGTGACTAAAAGTTAAAAATTCCCATTAATACAAGTGATTCAATATGAAATAAAAGAAAGAAAATTAAGGTGTGTTTTTAATGAAGTAAAAGTAAAAAGACATAAAATGTTCTTTTGTTGAGAAAAAGAATGATTTTGTCTAATTTTGAGATTTCTTAAAACTTTGTTTCAAACTGTAAATTTAAGGAAGGAATCAAAACAAGGCAGAAAGGAACCTGAAAGTAGTGAAGGGAACAAAGGAAGTTATAAGTATGAGGATGTATTAAAAAGAAAATTTTTTGCATAAGAAAGAATTTCGTGTAATAGAGTAAGATTTTGTCTGAAAGTAAAATGACTAAGAAGGATAAGACAGAACTATAGGTTTCAGCAAGTCAGAGAAGGTTTATAAAAGATGGTAACTAGATGCCCTGGAATCTTATTTGGAGTAAGCCTGAAAACTTCAAAAATTGGCTGTGGATTCAGAGACTAACTTTTCTTGACTGATAGAGATTGCCTGTAACATTTTCAACCACAGAGATATGACTGAGGAGGAGGGGAAAAAATGAGACAGCAAGCTGCCCTGTCACCCTCTAGTACCTTCCAGGTAACCCAGAAGGAAGGAAGAGGCCGTCTTGGTTGAATGCCCCTGGCTCCTAGCATGAGATCCATTGGCTACCAGTGAAGCTGGGGCCAAATCAGTGTGCATTCCACATGCAGGAGGGACCTTGGAAGAGGGTTTGATCAAACTGTCCTCAGGTAGGGGATCAACCCAACTCTTTTTTTTTTGTTATTGTTGTTGGGTGCCATCGAGTCGGTATCCGACTCATAGCAACCCTCATAGGGTTTTCAATGGCTGACTGTTTCAGGATTGCCTTGGGAGTGGATTGCCAGGTCCTTCTCCCATTTTGCAGTGCTGGGAATCAAACTCGGGACCTCAGAGACTGCAGCGCAGCGCTCTACCAACTGAGCTAAATCCCAGTCTCAACTCTTTTTAGTTCCTTCTTATAGAAGATGAGAATTGATGGGGTCAGAGGCTCCCTGTTTGGCTCCCTTTAGTACAATCCAGATTTCCTCTGAGGATCTTGGGTTACTTTAGATACAACTGCAGAGAAATATTGAGTTTCACTCAATATTAGCGTCACACATTTTGTGTTTACTACGAAAAAGGATACTGGGTCCAAGAGAGAATATAATGTAGGAGGGGTATCAGGAAAGAGAAATAAAATGGTTTCTTGAGGCTCTGACCTGTGAAATAAGTCCAAAAGTTTAAAAGCACTCACTTCTGTATGTTACTGAGTGCCTCATTTCCTTCTGAGAATGAGATCTGTTAAAGCTATTGGACAGCTTCTGGCAGTCTGGACCTCACACCAGGCTCCAATGTTCTGAAGATAAAAAGGCCAGCACTGGCTGACAAGCTGCTGAATATTACAATACCAGGCTCAGTTACCAGATGCTATCATCTGACTCTAAAACCTAGCCAGACAATTAACCCAACCATTCTATTGCTGTATTTGCCTCAAATAGATGACTACTCAGAACTCACAGACTAGGTATACTCAAGCAAAAAGGACCTTGAGAGTGAATCCCTGCCAAAAGCTGAAAAGTATGGCTTGTAGCTAATGGTCCGTATTGGGCTGGTTATGCAGTGGTCTCTCTCCATGAGACCACTGAGGGAAAAGGCCTTACCGATCCTGTAACTTCAGGTCACAAAGCTAATTGCACTGACCTGGCACTGGACTTAGGGGCAGGCACTTGCTGTATATATTAGCTGTATATACAGATTCCACGTATGCTTTCTCAGTGATCCATGGTCATGGTGCAGTCTGGGCAGAAATAGATCTTCTTGATGCCATCAACAAATTAAATATGGAAAGGAGATTCTTAAGTTACATTAAATGACCCTAAGGAAGTAGCAGTTGTACAGTGCAGAGGGCATTAGAGGGAGACTCAAAAATAATAAAAGTTAGCCATGTAGCTGATACTGCAGCTAAACATGCAGCTTGGTGTGTAGCGATTCTCCAGCTGCCTTTGATTCCCTCCTGGCCTCTCTACAAATCTGCTTCCTCCTATTTGGAGGAATACAGAGGAAGCAAAAATGGTGGGCTTTCCAATGCCTCTATCTCAGAGGGATAGGTGACAGACAAGCAAGGAAAGGTCTGACTGCCAGAAAAGCTGGCCTGAGTAATTATTAAATTTGCCTACAGTTCAATTCATTATGGAAAAGAAACTCTGTGCAATTAGCTTCTTGGCATAATAAAGACCTCAAAATTAAAGGAAACCATAGGTAAACTAATAGAACCACGTGTGTACAGCCAGAAAAATAACATTCAGATGAGGCCACCTGTGATCCTTTAAGAAAGGTCAATATAAGGCAGAGGCATCTTGTCTAGAGAAAAATGACAAGTAGATTTTACAGTCATGCCACTGCTCCAGGAAGATTTAATATCACTTAGTTTTTGTGGATACTTTTACTGGGTGTATAGAAGTTTTCCCTTGCAGAATACAAAAAGCAGAAGAAGTTATAAAAAGGACTTTAAAATAAATGATTTCCATGTTTGGGTTACCCTAATCTATCTAAAGTTGTTGTTGTTGTTAGGTGCTATCAAGTCAGTGTCCTACTCATAGCAACTCTACATACAACAGATGAAACACTATTGTCAGGGCTTCTCTGCTATTCATAGGGTTTTCAATGGCTGATTGTTTATTGGGAGTGGGTTGCCAGGTCCTTCTCCCAAGCCTATAAGACCTGGTGTTGCCAGGCGGTCTACCATCCATGTACTAATCAGGCATGACCCTACTTAGCTTTCAAGATCTGATGGGATCAGATGTCACAGTGGTATGGTGGCAGTCTTATATAAAATAGATTATATCAATTTTTGATTAAATCAACTGGTGATTAGATTTGTCCACTGACTGGACTGGCCATTGGTTGGATTAAGCCCTGCTGAAATTAGGCATCAAAGAGATCAGTCACTGATTAGATCGAACACAGATTGGACTGGACATGGATTGGATCAATTGCTGATAAGATTAGCCACTGATCAGATCAAATGCTGGTATTATTGGCCACAGGTTAGATTGGCTACTGACTGGATCAGCTGCCAATTAGGTCCACCACTGATGTTCTCAATATCCTGTCCCTGATCACCAAGGCCTACAATATAAGGTTCTGCAACTCCAGTGCTTCAGCTGGGGTGACTGAAACCTGCATTCCCACTTGTGGTTATTCTGACTCTTCTTCAGCTGACAGAGCCACACACTCTGACACACTGCCAGATGTGGGTACAGATGGTCCAAATCCAATCTTGCAGACGTAGTGCTCCCCAGCATCACACCAAGAGAGAATGAGCTTTCCCTACTTTCAGTTTTCCTTTTTAGTTTGGTCAATTTTATGTCATTGTGTTTTTTCCCTTTATGAATAGGATGCAGATGAGGGAGGTAGCAGCTGTGGGATGAATTTAGTACTTCCTGAGATTGGTTTATCATACTAGGTGATGGAAGGAAACTTTCCCTTTCCTCTTTGGCTTACTTTGACCTCCTTGCAAAGAAACTGGCTTCCCTCTTGGACTTGGCGGGGCCATCATGGAGTGATGGAAACACAGGGTGAACCTTACTGAGGTGGTGATCAGAGAATAAGACTCTCAAAATGGAGACTATGGAGGGTTTCTGGTGCTACTAACGATCACGTCATGGCTGGAGGTGTAGTTCAGTAGGGTGCTTGTCAAGCAAAGGGCCCTGGATTTGACCCCAGCAATGGGAAAAAAAAAATCAAGTCAATGCTGTACCATCCTGTACCAGTAATCACTATTTGCATGTGGTTTGGAGCCCCTGAAATTTTCTGAAGACAAAGTTTTAAAGACTTCATGTAAAAAATAATTCTATTAATAACACGTTGAAATGGTAATGGTTTGGATATATTAGGTTGTTGTTTGTTGTTGTTAGGTGCCTTCAAGTCTAGTCTGACTCATAGCGACCCTATATACAACAGAACAAAACCCTCCCTGACACTGTGCCATGCTATTCATAGGGTTTTCAACTATGGGTTGTTTTGGGAGTGGATTGACAGGTCCTTCTCCCTAGCCTGCAGTACCTAGTATTCCCAGGCATCTGCCATCCAAGGACTAACCAGGCCAACCCTGTTTAGCTTCCCAGATCAGGCAGGATCGGGTGCCAGGGTGCTATGGCTGCAGACCTATTAAGTTATATTATTATAAATTTCAAAAACTGTATGTACATATGAGGGTTGTATGATATGGGACTACATATAGATAGTAAAATGATTACGGTAGATTATTGTAGTGAAGCAGATGTCTGTCATCTCACACTTTTTTGTTATAAGAACCACTAAAATCTAATAAAAATCCCTAATACAATTTGTATTAACTTGAATGCTAATGCTGTACATTAGATCTCCAGATTTGTTCATCCTCCATATCTGCTATTTTGTATCCTTCAACCTATGTCTCCCCATTCCTCTTTCAATACCTGGCCTTTGGTATCCACCATTTCATTCTGTGTATTTGAGCTTTGCTTTTTTCTTTTACTTAAAAATAAAGCCCACATGTGTTGTTGTTGTTAGATACTGTGGAGTCTGGTCCAATTCATAGCTACCCTACAAAAGAATGAAACGCTCCTCAATATTGTGCGATGCCTGGCACTATGTCAGTACTTCTCTGCTATTCATAGGGTTTTCCATGCCTGATTATTTTGGGATTTTTTCAGGAGGGGGCTGCTAGTTCCGTCTCCCATTTTTTGTGGTGCTAGGGATTGAACCCAGGGACTCAGGGAGTAGAGCAAGTGCTCTTCCAACTGAGCTAAACCCCAACCCCCGCACACATAGAAGATAATGCAATATTTTACTGTGTCTGGCTTATTTCACTTATAATGTCCTCCACGTTCATCCATGCAAATGGATGAATGCTTTTTAAGGGTAAATAATATTCCATTGTGTATGAATGTGTATCACATTGTCTTTATCCATTCATTCATCCATCAATGGGCATTTAGGTTGTTTCTGTGTCTTGGCTATTGTATATTGTTTTAATGAACATAAGAGTGTAGATAATTTTATGAAGTGGTGATTTCATCTCCTTTGGGTATATAGTTAGAATAGGGAATGTGCAGTTACATGGTAGTTCTACTTTAAATTTCTTTAGGAGCCTCTGTACTGTTCTCCATAATGGCTGTGCCAGTCCACATTCCACCAGCTATGTGTCTAGATCCTTTTTTTTCCCATAACCTCATCAATATTTGCTTTCTCTCTCTCTCCCACAACCCTCTCTCTCCTACACATCTCTCTTTTAATAGTAGATATCCTTCAGGTAATGAGGTAACATCTCATCATGATTTTAATTTGCATTTCTCAGATAATTTGTGAAGTTGAGCCCCTCTTCATATACCTGTTCATTTTACTTATATTGTCTTTGGGGAAATGTCTCTTTAGGTAGTTTGCCTATTTTCCAGTTGGGTTATTTGTTTTTCTGCTATTGAGTTGTAAGACTTCTTATAAATGTTAGATATTAACTCCTTACCAAATTTGTGGCCTACACCTGTACTACTGTAGCGTTTTATCCTGTCAGATCTCAGAAGCTAAACAGGGTAAGGCCTGGTTAGTACTTGGATGGGAGACCGCCTGGGAACACCAGGTCTTGCAGGCTTGGGAGAAAGACCTGGCAGCCCACTCCCCAAAAAAACAATCAGCCATTGAAAACCCTATGAACAGTAGAGAAGCACTGACAATAGTGTTTCGCTTGTTGTACATAGGGTTGCCGTGAGCTGGACACCGATTTGACAGCACTACCAACAACATCAAATTTGTGGTCTGCAAATATTTTTTCCTGGTCCATAAGTTGGCTTTTCATTTTGTTGATTTTATCTTTTGCTGTATAGAAGCTTTCTTTGTTTGGTGTCTCACTTATATATTTTTGCTTTTGCAGTCTGGGGTGTTTAGCATGATATACAAAAATCATTGTCAAGGCTAGGGTCAAAGAACCTTCCCCCTATGTTTTCTTCTAGGAGTTTTAAGTTTTCAGGGCCTTTTGCTTGCATACTTTGTAAGTGCTCTACCACTGGGCTGCACCGCTGGCCCATTTTTTTACTTTTTGAGACAGGGTCTTGCTAAATTACTTAGACTATCTCTGGTCTCCAACTTGTGATCCTCCTACCTTTGTCTCCCAAGTTGCTGGGATTACAGGCATGTGCCACCACTCCTGGCTTGTTTTCAGTTCTTATACTCACTCTTTTGAGCTGGGATTTAGCTCAGTTGGTAGAGCGCTGTGCTATAGTCTCTGCGGTCCCAAGTTCAATTCCCAGCACCGCAATAATGGGAGAAGGGCCTGGCAATCCACTCCCAAGGCAATCCCGAAACAGTCAGCCATTGAAAAACCCTGTGAGGGTTTTCGACAGCACCTAACAACAAACAACTCACTTTTTTATCCACTTTGAGTTGGTTTTTGTTTATGGTGTAAGATAAGGGTTCAATGTCATTCTTTTGCAGGTGGAAATCTAGTTTTCTCAGCACTACTTATTGATGTGACTACCCTTCTCTATTGTGTCATCTTGATATATTTGTCCAAAATTGTTGTTGTTTGTTGTTAGGTGCCGTTGAGTCAGGCCTGCCACTCTCCCAAACATGATGTCCTTCTTCAGGGATTGGTCTCTCCTGACTACATGTCCAAAATACATTAAGACATAGCCTCGCCATTCTAGCTTCCAAGGAGTGCTCTGGTTGCACTTCTTGTAGGACAGTTGTCTTGGTTCTTTTGGCAATCCATGGTATATTCAATATTGTCTCCAGCACCATAATTCAAAAGCATGAATTCTTCTCCGGTCTGCCTTGTTCAATGTCCAGCTTTCACAACTGTATGATGCTACTGAAAATACCATGGCACGAGTCAGGCACACCTTTGTCTTCAATGTGACATCTTTACTTTTCAACACTTTGAAGAGGGCTTTTGCAACAGCTTTTCCCAATGCTATTCTCAATTTTGATTTCTTAACTGCTAGTTCCATGGGTATTGGTTGTAGAATACAGTAAAGCAAAATCTTGGACGATCTCAATCTTTTTTCCATTTGTCATGAAGTTGCATACTGACCAGTCATAAGGATTTTTGTTTTGTTGATGTTGAGGTGCAATCCATACTGAAGGCTGTGTTCTTTGATCTTCATCAGTAAATATTTCAAATCCTCTTCACTTTCAGCAAGCAGAGTTGTGTCATCTGCATAATTCAGGTTATTAATGAGTTTTCTTCTAATCCTGATGCCATGTGCTTCTTCAAAAAGTCCACTTTCTTGGATTATTTCCTCAGCATAGAGATTGAAGAGGTATAATGAAAGGATATAGCCTTGATGCACACCTTTCTTGACTTTAAACCAGGCAGTGTTTCCTTGTTCTGTTTGAATGACTGCCTCCTTGTCCACGTACAGATTCATCATGAGTACAATTTAATGCTCTAGTATTCCCATTCTTCCCAATGTTATCCATAATTTGTTATAATCCACAGAGTCAAATACCTTTGTATACTCAATAAAACATAGATATACATCTTTCTGCTGGGCGTGGTGGTGCACGCCTGTAATCCCAGGGGCTCAGGAGGCGGAGGCAGGAGGATCACAAGTTCAAGATTGGAGGCAATCTGCAAAATTTAGCGAGACCCTGTCTCAAAAAGTAAAAAAAAAAAAGGGGGCTGGGGGTGCAGCTCAGTGGTCCAGCATTTGCAAATCATGCAAGTGTGAGGCCCTGTTCTCAACTCCCGGTACCAAAAAAAAAAACAAAACAAAAAAAACCACACCTTTCTGGTGTTCTCTGCTTTTGGCTAATATCCATCTGACATCAGCAATGATGTCCCTGGTCCCATGCCCTCTTCTGAATCCTGTTTGATTTTCTGGCAGTTCCCTGTCTATATACTGCTTTTGAATGATCTTTAGCAAAATTTTGCTTGCATGTGATATTAATGATATCATTCAACAATTTCCACATTCATTTAGATTCCCCTTTCTTGGGAATAGACACAAATGTGGATCTCTTCCAGTCAGTTGGCCAGGTAGCTGTTTTCCAAATCTGTTGGCATAAACATGTTAGCACCTCCAGTGCTGCATCTGTTTGTTGAAACCTCTCTATTGGTATTCCATCAATTCCTGGAGACTGTGTTTCACCAATTTCTTTAAGGTAGTTTCCACTTTTTCCTTCAGTATCATTGGTTCCTGATCACATGCAGCCTCTTGAAATGGTTGGCCATCCATCAATTCTTTTGGGTATAACAACTCTGTATTCTTTCCATCTTCTTTTGATGTTTCCTGCTTTAATATTTTCCCTGTAGAATCCTTCATTGTTGCCACTTGAATTAGGTTTGAATTTTTCTTCAATTCTTTAAGTTTGAGAAAAACAGAGCCTGTTCTTCCCTTCTGGTTTTCTATCTCCACCTCTTTGTACATGTCCTTATAATATTTGATTTTGTCTTCTTGAGCTACCCTTTGAAATCTTGTTTAGTTCTTTGACTTTGTTGTGTCTCCCTTTTCCTTTACCTGCTCAATGTTCAGAGTTTCAGAGTCTCTTTTGACATGTAATTTGGTCTTTTATTGTTTTCCTGTCTTTTTAATAACCTTTGGCTTTCCTCACGAATGATCTATCTGATGTCAAGCCACAACTTGTCTAGTCTTTGATCATTAGTGTCTAACTCATCAAACTTGTTCTTGAGGTGGTCTCTGAACTCAGATGGGATATACTCAAAGTCATAGTTTGGCTCTTGTATAATTGTTCTAATTTTCTTCATTTTCAGTTTGAACTTATATTATGAGCAATTGATGGTCTGATCCATAATTGGCACTTGGTCTTGTTCTGACTTTTGATATTGAGCTTTTCTATTGTCTCCTTCAATAAATGTAGTCAATTTGGTTCCTGTATGTTCCATCTGGTGAATTCCATGTGCATAGTCATTGTTTAGGTTGGTGAAAAAATGTATTTGGAATGAAAAGGTCATTGGTCTAACAAAATTCTATCATGCAATCTCTAGTATCGTTTCTGTCACCAAGGCCATATTTTCCAACTACTGAGCCTTCCTGTTTCCAAGTTTTGCATTCCAGTTACCATTAATTTTTAGTACATCCTGATTGCATGGTTGATCTATTTCAAATTTCAAAAGCTGGCAAAAATCTTCCCTATCTTCATTTGTAGTCTTGGTGGTAGGTGCATAAATTTGAATAATAATTTTATTAATTGGTCTTCCTTGTAGGCATGTGGATATTATTCTATCACTGACAGTACTGTATTTTATGACAGATCTTGAGATGTCTTTTTTGATGATGATTGCAACCTCATTTCTCTTGAAGTTGTCATTCTCAGCATAATAGACCATATAATTATCTGATTCCAAATGCCCCATGCCAGTCCATTTTAGCTCACTGATGCCTAGAATGTTGATGTTTATGTGTTCCATTTCCCTTTTGACAATTTCTAGTTTTCCTACATTCATACTACATACGTTATACATTCCAGTTACTAATGGATGTTTACAATTGTTCCTCCTCATTTTAAGTAGTGCCACATCAGCTAATGGGGGTCCTTGGGGCTTTACTCCATTCCTGTCATTAACGTTGACTCTACTTTAAGGAGCCAACTCTTCCCCAGTCATCTTTTGAGTGCTTTCCAACCTGGAGGGCCCATTTTCCCAGTACTATCTCTGACAGTGTTTCTCTGATATTCATAGAGTTTTCAGTGTCTAATTATTTTGGGAGTGGGCTGCCAGGTCCTACTCCCTAGTGTTTCTTAGTCTGAAAACTGCTGAAACCTGTCCAGTATGGGTGATCCTGCTGGGATCTGTAATACCAGTAGCATAGCACAGCATTCATCGTCACAACAACATGCAAGCCCCCACAGTACTTTGTGTATGTGAGAGAGAGAGAGAGAGAGAAAGAGAGAGAGAGAGAGAGAGCGCGAGCGTGTGTGTGTGTGTGTGTGTGTGTGTGTACGGTTATATATAAATTTTAGGATTTTCTAAAATTTCTTTTTTTCTGTTTCTGGGAGGGTTGAACCCAGAGCCTCTTGTGTACTTTGGAAACACTCTAGCATTGAGCTGCATCCTCATTCTTTTTTATATTTTATTTTGAAACAGGGTCTCACTAAGTTATGTCTCTGTTCTCATACTTGATATTTTCCTGCCTCAGCCTCCGTAGTAGCTGGGATTATAAGCATGCACCTGGCTGTGTTTTCCATTTCTGCAATATATATCATTAGAATTTTGGTAGAGATCACATTAAATTTATATATTCCTTTGGGTAGTATGGATATTTTATTTTATTTTACTTTATTTCATTTCATTTTTGTTTTTTTGAGATAGGGTCTCACTGTGTAGCCCAGGCTAGCCTGGAACTCGCTGTGTAGCTCAGGCTGGCCTTGAACTCCATTCGATCCTCCTGAGTGTTAGAGTTATAGGTGTGTAACACCACACCTGGCTAACATTTGACTATAGTCTTGACACTGTTCAAGTGGTTTTACAACAAACTTATGGAAGCACAAGCACATTAGAAGTTACATAAATATTACGAGGGATCCTGATGCTCTCTACTAGTTGTAGGCAATCATGAATTTTAAATAAACAAAATCAATCTCTCTCTCTCTCTCTCTCTCTCTCTCACACACACACACACACACACACACACATACACATGCACACACACACCAGGGATAAATTCCACATGGTGATGATGTAGGATCTTTTGGATGTATTGTTAAATTTGGTTTCTAATATTTTATTGAAGATTTTTGCATCAGAATTTATCAGACATATTGGCCTGCAGTGTTACTTTCTTGCAGTTTTTTTGGTCTGATTTAGGTATCACTGTGTTGTTGGAGTCATAAGATGTATATGTTAGTATCATTTCCAGCTCTATTTTGTTTGGGAAAAGGACCCGGCAACCCACTCCCAAAAAATCAATCTGCCATTGAAAACCCTATGAACAGCAGAGAAGCACTGACAATAGTGTTTCGCCTATTGTACGCAGGGTCACTATGAGTCAGATACCAACTCAACGGCACCTAACAACAACAACACAACATTTTTGTTTGTTTTGTTTGAAGTGCTAGGGAGTTGAACCCAGGGCCTCATGCATGCTAGGTAAGTACTCTATCATTGAGTTGCATCCCCAGACTCTTTTTCATTTTTTATCTTGAGACAAGGTCTCACTAAATTGTGCAGGTTGCATCTAGTCTTGAACTCGAGATCCTTCTGCCTCAGTCTCCTGTGTTGCTGGGATTATAGACATGTACCATGGCACTTGGCTCGAGCTCTATTTTTTAGAAGAATTTAAGAATTGGGAATAGGTTTTCTTTGAATGTTTGATAGAATTCAGCTATGACATCATCTAGTCTTGGGTTTTTTTTTGTTGGAAGGTTTTGAATTACTTCTTTGATCTATTTGTTACTGATCTGTTCAAGTTCTCTAGTTCTTCCTTATTCAATCTTGGTGGATTATATTTTTGTAGGAATTTATTTCCTCTAGGTTACCAAAATTATTGGCATATAATTATACATTATAGTTCTCTAAGAATTCTTTTAATTTCTGCGGCAACTATTGCAACATTTCTACTTTCATTTCTGGTTTTGAGTCTTCCTTTTTCTTAGTTCAGCTCTAGGGTATTGTTTACTTTTTCAAAGAACCATGTCTTATATTTATTGATTTTCTTTTTTTGTGGTACTGGGGGGATTGAACCTAGGGTCTTACAAACACTTTGAAAGAGTTCTACACCAAGCTGCACCCCATTCCCTTTTGTATTTGTTATCTTGAGACAGGGTCTCACTAAGGTATGCAGGGTGCCTTTGGCCTTAAACTTGTGATCCTCTTGCTTCTGCCTGCCAGATTGCTGGGATTATAGGTGTGCACTATGGTGTCTGGCTATTTTACTAATTTTTAATATTGTTTTTCTGTTCTCTATTTCTGTTCTGATTTTTATTATCTTTTTCCTTATGTTAGTGTTTGATTTAGTTTGTTCTTTTCCTGCCTCCTTGAGGTGGAATGTTAGGTTATCTATTTGGGATCTTTCTTTTTTTGGTGTAGGCATTTTTTTGTTGTTGCTATAAAATTCCCTCTTAGAACTGCTTTTACTGTGTCCCATAGGTTATAATATATTGTGCTTCCATTGTCATTCATCAAGATATTTTCTCTTTGGATTTCTGTGATCCATTTGTTGTTCAGAAACATGTTCAACTTGCATGTATTTGTGAATTTTCTAAGATTTCCCCTGTTAATTTCTAGTTTCATATCATTTTTGGCTGGAAACAATAATAAATATTTTATTCTTGAATTTGTCAAGACTCATCCTGTGATTTAACAGGATCTATTCTAAAGAACATTCTATGTGTGCTAGAAAAGAATGTCTATCCTGCTACCACTGTGTGGAAAGTTCTATGTATTTATATTAGATACCTTTGGTCTAAAGTGCAGTTCAAGTATTCCTTATTAATTTTCTGTCTGGTTGATACATAAATTGTTAACAGTGGGATATGGAAACCTCTTATTACTCTATTTCCATTTGTTTCTTTGTGTTCATTAATATTTGTGGGTTCTGACGTTGGTGCATCTATACTTATATCTTTTGATGAACTGACCTCTTTTCATTATATAATGACCATCTTTGTCTCTTATAACAGATTTGACTTGAAGCTTGTTTTATCTGGTTTTAGTATATCCACCCCCACTCTCTTTTGGTTACTATTTGCCTGGAATCTTTTTCTGCCTTTTCACTTTCAGCCTGTGTGTGTACTTAAGGCTAAAATGGGTCTCTTGTAGGTAACATATAGTTAAACCTTGTTTTCAATCCATTAAGCAACTCTATGTCTTGATATCCTGCAGCTGTACCACTGTAGCATCCAATCCCATCAGATCTTGGAAGCTAAGCAGGGTCGGTCCTGGTTAGCACTTGGATGGGAGCCTGCCTGGGAACACCATGTGCTGTAGGCTTGGGAGAAGGACCCGGCAACCCACTCCCAAAAAATAATCAGCCATTACAGAGAAGGACTATTAAAGCATCATGATGCTAAACAGGGCAGGGAAACTGAAGACAACCAAACATATCACATAGACATCTCCTTCTTACCTCAATGTAAGGGCAAGCATGAAAGGTGAAATATAAAGAGAGAAAACCATAGCACATTTTTTCAAAGGATGTGCAGATTCTAGGCCAGCATCAGAGTGACTCAAGTGAGGCACCTAGGGTGTAACACATAGGAAGGCACATGCCCCTAACTTTGGGGATGCCTCATTTTTTCTCACCTTAATCCTGGCCTCGCTCTAGAAAATCTTTTAAAAATGACAAGAGAAATAAATGCAAGACACTTCTTTCTGACTTGTGCTTGAACAAAAATAGTTACGTGGGAATAAAATCACTTTGACAGTTATAAAAGATGTAGGGGCTAGAAAATAAACAAACAAAAAACAAAGTTATGATTTTTGTGGCAAGACATGGGTTTGGGAAGCACAAAGACTCACCTCTGGCATGGAGCTCACTTCATGCACCTGGCCGATGAGCTTACAGTAGGACTGAAAAAGCAACAGCAGCTGGAAATGTAGCTTATATAATCTCTGACACAGTTCCAGTTGCTAAAGAGAGAATGTGCATGGGAAGAAATAAGTTATTAAGGATCATTCTTGTATGACTAGTGAAATCACAGTGGGGACAAATACATTTTTTTTTTTTTAAATTAGGGAAACATAGCTAGCTGTTATCATTCCAAACAAAGAGAAAAACAAAATCCAGTCAATAAATATCAGTGAGAAATTCTCAGTATGATATAAAATATTATACTTTGGACAAGGGAAAGCAATTAATTAGAGAGTAGTAGCAGCTAAAAAGGATGGAGTGAACTGCCACATTTCTATTCTATTTGCCAATTAAATACCTATAAATTTATAGCTGAGTGGTTGTAATTTTTATAAGCTACAAATTGCTTTTTAAAACAAATAATTCATTCTTATTAAAAGGATAGTTGAAAGACAGAACATTAAATAGTTCTAAGTGTTAAATCTGTAAATTGAGCAGATATGTGGGAGAGTCTGCTGGGTGACAGTTTTGGCTGCCAGAGGGGTGTAGATACTCATCCTAAAGTCTGTAAAAACATCAGCCACACTGTATTATATTAGTTTTACTGATGAGGCTTCTATTCAGTGCTCAATAATACTTACTGAATTAAAGAGATATACAAAAGGGGCCAAAAATGCTTAAAACAGAAATTATGAAAACATCTAAAAGTTTCTGTGCAAAGAACATTAAAAAGCAAGTGTATAAAATGGCCCTTAAGCCCTGTAGGTACCCCTGGAATTTAAAATGTTTTCATTACATGGCTTGTGTATTCTATGATGAAAAAGAAATCCCAAGTTATCCCAACACCAATGATCAAGCAACTCTTCGAACTGTATCATGTATACTTTGCCCGTTTTATTTCAAGAATAGGTTCACTCCTAGAGAGCAGATGGGATTCCATGAAAGGGGAAGAACAGCCTTCACTAGGTAGGATATGGTGGCTCAGCACGCACCAATGAAAGTGGGTTAAATATATAGCTTAAACTAAACGCTTCACTATTTGGTTTCCAGGTGGGTTAAGGAAGGATAAACAGGGCCTTTCTTCTACTAATGTGCCATAAAGAACTCAGCTCAGAGCCAGGGCACAGTGGCTCATGTCCATAATCCCAGCAACTCAAGAGGCTGAGGCAAGAGGATCATAAGTTCAAGGCCAGAGGCAGCCTGTACAACTTAGTGAGATCCTGTCTCAAGATAAAAAATTAAACAAAGGGCTGGGGGTTCCGCACAAGGATAGAGAACTTGCAAAGTGTGTGCAAGGCCCTGGATTCAGCCACCCATACCACAAAAAAACCCAAAAATCAAAAACCAAAAAAAAAAATCCCAAAAAACAAAGCAAAGCATAAAAACCTCTCCACTCAGCTCAGAATTGAGAGCTTTGAGGTCACTTAAAATGTTTTCCCCAAATTAGTTTAAGGAGAGAAATCAAAAAAGTTTAATTTTAGGTTTTAGGTAGAATATTCTATTAATATTCTGAGTAAACTTTTGGTTTTGATTTTTAAGTTACTGAAATTCATGCTGAGACTATGTTGAACAAAGTTTTCCACCCTTCCTTGCTCCTAGGGGAAAACCCAATTCTGCTTAGATTTGTTTAATAGTAGTAACCAGCCTATATTTAAAGGAGGAGCTACACTTGCCAATTAACCCAAAGTGGATCTTTGGTAATTTCAGCACAACATTTTATTTTATGGTCATTTAAAAATTTTAAAACTCTTTTAAAATCTGATATGAAAAATCACTACCAGGAACTTCCAAATAAATTTAAAAAGTATTATTTCAAAATAATGTTCCTTTCTGAACTTAGGGTGAAACCTAGCTATGAAAACTCTGACTTTCCTAAATGCCAAATGGTGGTAGTTATTATTTAAAGGGCTGGGATTCAGCTCAGTTGGTAGAGCACTGCACTGCAATCTCTGAGGTCCCGAGTTCAATTCCCAGCACCGCAAAAATGGGAGAAGGACCTGGTAATCCACTCCCAAGGCAATCCCGAAACAGTCAGCCATTGAAAACCCTATGAGAGTCACTATGAGTTGGACACCGACTCGATGGCACCTAACAACAACAATTATTTAAAATATTCTACCAAAAGTATGAGAATTCATAGCAATTGAGGTTTCTATGTTAGGGCAAAGCAGCCCAGAATGCTACTAATAAACTGCCATCTCAATCTACCAAAGAAAATAAAATTAAATGAAAAAGGGACACATGCTAAAAGATCTAATAGTAACAGTAAAAATAAGGGTTGTTATGGGTCCATGCCTAAATGGACAAAGAGTATGAAAGAAAGTTAACTTACTGCAAGAGATTCCATTTGCTACACAGCAAGCATGGCACAGGAAACAAAGGAAAGGAAAGAAAGTACAGGGTCAGTGTATGCATGCAACAGAAAGCACGGCCCTCTTCCAAGAGCAGAACCGTCAGCAGTATTAGCATTGCTAGCCCAAACTTGATCAATGGTTGCCAATGCTGTACCAATTTACATGCACAGTGCTCCAGTTAAAAACAAGCTCTGATGGGAAGCATCCTATTGAAAAAACATAATTTTTAATCTTTTAGGTCCTCTGATTAGTTGGTTTAGATTTTGTGAAGTCAGTCTTAAGAGACCAGAAGTGAAACTTTCTACTGCTTGAAGATTTTAGTGCATAATTGTGAACAGTGTGTGAACACAGTAAGGCTGTAAGGTCACCTGAGTAATTTGATGAACTATAGCCTCCCAGATTATAATATTATTTTACATCAGTTAAGGAAGAGTCTTTAATATGTTTGGTTTCATGTCTACTGAACTATAACCACACAATTACACTAAATATTTAACAATCAAAGTGGAATTTTCTTTAGTTGAATTACCTTCTCCATGGAGAGTATTTTGTAGGACTGCTAGATATTATAATTTCAAAGGGCTAAACATTGTATACTGTCAAATAAGTATAAGATGTGATGAATAATGTTCTTGCATTTTTTAATGATAAATTTTTCTCTGGTAGATAATTTTTTTGTTTTTGGTACTGGGGGGTTGAACCCAGGGCCTCGTGCTTGCATGCTTTGCAAGTGCTGGACTGCTGAGCTGTACCCCCAGCCCATTTTTTTTTTTTTTACTTTTTTGAGACAGGGTCTTGTTAAATTACGCAGATTGCCTCTGGTCTTGAACTTGCGATCCTCCTGCCTCTGTCTCCCAAGCGGCTGGGATTATAGGTGTGTGCCACTGTGCCTGGCTTCTAGTAGATAATTTCTAACAGTAATCTAGAATTGATTGTTACTTTATACTAACGTAAATTTTTAAACTGGGCCATGTTCAACTACAGGTACTATATTTTGATGTCTATAAATCTATATCTGTGTCTTTTTATATTTATATAAATACACACAGACACACACACACAGACACACACACACATATTTCTTTTTGGCAGTACTGGGGGTTGAACCCAGGCCCTGCACATGCTAGGCAAGTGTTGCACCACTGAGCCACAACCCTAGCCCTAATTTTTTATTTTTCATTTTGAGACATGGTCTTACTAAATTGTACAGGCTGCCCTTGGCCTCGAACCTGCAATCCTCCTGTCTCAGTTTCATGAGTAGATAGAATTATAGGTGTGTGCCATGGCTGATGTCATCATATTGTAATTATGGAATTAGCTTAAGGAAAGTTGGGGTGTGTGGGAAGGGTTAACCACAACTTTCTCTCTCTCTCTCTCTCTGTGTGTGTGTGTGTGTGTGTGTGTGTGTGTGTGTGTTGAACCTAGGGCCTTGCATATACTTTGCAAGTGCTCTACCACTGGGCTGCACACCCAGCCCATTTTTAAATTCTTTATTTTGAAACAACATCTCACTAAGATATGCAGGATGCCTCTGGCCTCAAACTTGCCATCTTCCCACCTCTGACTTCTGAGCTGCTGGGATTATAGGCATGTGCCACTGTGCCTGGCTGACAAAATATTTTTAAAAAAATCAATTTAAGCCAGGTAGAGTACTTGGGAGGCTTAGGCAGGAGGATCAGGAGTTCGAGGCCACCCTGGGATACATAGTGAGTTGCAACCCAGCCTGAGCCACCTGGTCTCAAAAACTTAAAAAAAAAAAAAAAATCAGTTTGACCATTCCTAATTTTGGGTCACTATATCTTGGTTCTAGATTTTAAAAATATTTTAGGACCAGACTGTCCTCACTTAGTTTCTAATCCTAGATAACAAAGGCTTCTTAAAGTTGTTTTTTTAAAAAAATCTCTGGGTAATCAGTTTAATGTATTGTACTTTAACTAAGGTATGTTGTTGTTAGATGCTGTCGAGTCGGTATCTGACTCTTAGCGACCCTCATAGGGTTTTCAATGGCTGACTGTTTCGGGATTGCCTTGGGAGTGGATTGCCAGGTCCTTCTCCCATTTTTGCGGTGCTGGGAATTGAACCAGGGCCCCAGAGTGCACAGAGCAGCGCTCTACCAACTGAGCTAAATCCCAGCCCAATATAAGGTATAGTGAATAAAAAAAAAAAAACCACTATCAAATTCATGAGTATCTATAAACAGTATTGAAGGACCACCACCCCAGTCATCCATGGCTCTCTTTTCCCCTCACCTATTGCTAATGTGGGCTGGGTTTAGCTCAGTTGGTAGAGTGCTGCTCTGTGCACTCTGGGGCCATGGTTCAATTCCCAGCACCACAAAAACAGGAGAAGGACCTGACAGCCTATTCCAGAAATAATCCTGAAACAATCAGCCATGAAAAACCCTATGGATGGCAGAGAAGCACTGACATAGTGCCAGGCATGGCACAGTGTTGAGGAGTGTTTCTTTCTGTTGTGCATAGGATCACTATGAGTCAGACACAACTCTATGGCACCTAACAACATTGCTAATGTCACATGGGGGTGGCACATTGATGACCATTATATTGTGTTTACTAAGTAGTTTTTTGTAGGCTGGCCATGAATATCTCTCAAAAATTTGAAAGATAAACATCTTTAAGCCTGTGGTATACATTATACGACTTAAGGTATTTACTATTTTCAGGAAAACTTCATGTCTAGAGGTTTCTGCTACCAAACGTTAGAGGCCAGTCCAATATCTCTGTATACATGGAATTTCCACTGTGAAGACGTTTTAGACAACATGAAATACAACTGAAATGTTTAGTATGCATGCGAGCAGGTAAGTGCTTCTACCATGGAATTTACTTTTAGCATTGTGGAATAAAGCAAGTGCTGAGGAAATGACATGGTCTTGTGTGAAGAAAACATTCTTCCTCTTACTATTTTTCAAAACAAGGTCATAATCCAATGAGGTCAGATAATCAGTTAAAGTAAAAGCTTCTCTGTTTAATAAATGCAAATGAAAGTTTCCAAAGCCAGCTTGGTGCTAAGGAATGTCCCTGAATTCCTCCCTGTGAGATCTTGGGTCAGAAAAGAGTATGTTTCTTGGGATGCAGCCAACTCTGAGAGGCACCAGAGTTTAGTATCCTTCTAAGTTCTCCTTTTTCGGTAGGCTAGCTCAAGCCTTCATATTTATTATCTCAGGATCCTTCACCAGGCCGCAGACAGGGACCTCATGTGCATTTAGAGTTCAAAAAAGTGAAAAGTGCTTTGCTAAGGGGCTAAGGGAAAGTATTAAAACATTCTTTCTTCCTATGTTAATATTTTCTTGTATACAGGTTTTAAAAATAATCCCTTTTGAAATCTTGATAATCTTATTTGTATTCCAGTCATTTAAAGTTCTTTTGACCATGCTGTGGGAATGTCATCATTTTCTTTGATCACAGGGATTTTCCTCAAACTATCTTCCTGATCTCCTGATATGGCTTGACTTATAAAATTAGATTTAGAGCTATGTTTTTTCAAAATGAAAAAAAAAAAATCACAAACCAAGATGTGAAGAACTGATCATAACTTAAGAAATTGGCAGCTCCCAGAATAATCAAATCCTTGCTTACTAATAGCAGCATAGCCATATCCTTTTTGTTTGTTTTTGGGTGTTTTTTTAAAATACAGTCTTGCTAAGTAACCCAGGCTATCCTTGAACTTACTATGTAGCCCAGGCTGGCCTTGAACTTATGATCCTCCTGGAAAGCCTCCCAAGTGCTTAGATTGAAGGTATGTGTCACCATGCCTGGCTGGTTCTGTGCTTATGAGATACATGGTTAGTAAAAAATCTCAGAATTATTTTGTTTTTGGTACTGGGCGTGATGCTGAACCCAGGGTGCCTTGCACATACTTTGCAAACGCTCAACCACTGAATTATGCCCCAGTCCCCTTAAAATTTTTTTATCTTGACACAGGGTCTCACTAAATGATACATGCTGCTTCTGCCTTTGAACTTGTGATCCTGTTGCTTCTGCCTCCCAGGTCGCTGGGATTATAATTGTGAGCCACCATGACAGGCCAAAATCTAAAAAATTTTTGGCAAGACTGAAGATGAGCCATAGTATACAGAAATTGGTTCTTATTTTCATCTTTTTTGTTTATGCTGTTCTGAGACAGCATCTTGCTGTGTAAACCTGGGTGGCCTTGAGCTCAAATATTCCTGCTGCAGCTGCCTGGGTACTGGGATTACAGGTGCGCATCACCACACCCAGCTTACTATTTTTATCATATTTATTCTCTAAAAGTGATGAGTTTAAATGGGATTAAATTTGCATTCCAGGTAGGAGGTTACCTGGTCAAATGTTGAGGCATCTCAACTCAATAACAATTATGTGCATTTGATCTCCTACGCAGATAGGAATAAAGTGCACTTGCTTGTTAATACCACTTGGGTTTGGCACATTGACAACAATTGTTTTATGTTTGTTGAATAGTTTTTTTGGGTCTTGGTCATAAATATTATTCACAGCTTTGAAAGATAAATACCTTTAAGCCTATGATACAGATAACACAACTTGAGGTATTTACTGTTTTTAGGAAAAATGTAAATGAACTTTTTGCAGACATTTCTTTAGTTAGCACAGAAGATAGGATTGGTTATGGAAGAAAGATCGTCTGAAAGATGAAGTTTAATGGATTGCCACTGAACTGGAGAAAAGTCTTGTTCAACATTTGTTACTCAACTTATATAAAGAACACAGGTTGCAGGCTTCTCATTCATGGATTATAAAAGGGTAGGAAACATGTAACTGAGGGTTGGTGTCCAGATAGACCCCAATCGTTGGAATGATGATTTGAATATAATAAGGTGAAATGTAGGAGGGCTAAATGTAAATTATTCTACTTGAACACAAAGAGTTAAATGTTCAAGTTGTGCTGAGAAACCTCTTTTGAATGATAAATGTGTCAACTAAACTCCCTTATAACAAATAAAATGGAAGCATCTTCATCTCTCCTGGGGCTACTTTTGTAGAACTGGAGAGATTAGCTGTGCTAGTTTTAGGGCCAAGACTGAAGGTGCTGCCTGGGGAAGCCAGAGCTGTCAAGAGATCTTATACCCTGACCTATGTTTATATTAACTTAAACTACCTAGTGGTAATCATTCCAGAATGAAGAGGTCAGTGGAAACCAAAGTCCTTAATTACAAGTGCTGGTTATTAAGTCATGAAAAGATTTTCTCTCCTCTTGATAGGCACAGGCTGAGAAAACCCAGCCTGTTAAGGCAGTGTATACAAATCAGTGGAACTGACCCTATAAATCATGTGCCGTACTTTTCCAGCCTATTTAGTGTATGCTGCACTTTACTTACGAGAGTTGTTATTATAATCACCAACAATCCTAAATTATTTGCCAGTCATATCATTTACCAGTCTTTTTTTAAAATCCTGCTCTGGAATATGCTTCCCAAAGATTAAAAACATTTTTCTTGGAAACATGATTTCTTCTGTTGTTTTGAACACGCCCTGAGAGCACTTCTCCAACATACCCCTTGGAAGGTGAGTTCAGCCAGAGGTGCACATTATGTACATAGAGATGTTTCACATGTATGCAAAGAATAATATTCTTCTTTTTTGAATTACAAGGCTCCTATTTAGCTTTCATTTTGTATTTTGGAGACTTAGGTACAGAGCAGTAGTTTCCTAGTATAAGAAAAACAACAGTCTAAGCATAATGATGAGTGGCACCTTGCTCTTGTCTTCAGTGTCAGGAAGTCAGAGGGCAGCTGGGATGAGGCCTATGGAGAGCTGATAATCAGCTCCTGCTCATTGCTGCCTCTTGGGAAGGCAGGCTTAGTGTTGGCAGATCCTCTTATTTAGAGAGTCCAGAAATCCTATTTTGTCTGTATGTGCATGTGAAAAAACTTAAATTTAGGGTCAATTAAAAAATATTGTGCAAGCTTAACAAACAGATGTCTGTGAATTGGTTACAGCCTGAAGGTTCCTAGTATGTAGCATTTTTTCACTGTTAGGATGTATTCAATTTCATGTTTGCAGTAGAAGAGAAACTGAAAAATAAGTATTCAACTCCTGGCAATCCTCACTTACATCACTTGTCAAGAATGAATAGAAATTGTGTACTGGCAAAGACCAGACTAGACTGGATAGGGCTTGGTGGTTGAGAAGACTTCATATACCTGTCTGTACATTGTCACTATCTCTGACAGACTGATATCTCTAACTGTTTGAGAACTTACTTTGCTAGATTTTGCCAGGGGCAAAAAACATAATCCTTTCATAAAGTGCACCCTTGCCTGAAATAGAATACACATATGTAATAATTATTGGTAAACTCACACTGCAATTTATATCCAGATAGATTGGTAAGATATAAATTTATTTATTTTCATTCTACATGTCTCCAAGCAAAAGTTGTTCACAATAAGTGGCCACATCAAATTATTCCAGAAAGCAGAGAACCTTCCCATAAAAGAGATGGAAGGGTCACTTGAAGGCCCAATGTGTGTTGAGTTTTCTTGTGGGGTGGAAGTCAAATGATAGCTATAATTGGCAAAATAATATCTCTGTCAACTCTGGATTTAAGAGTTCAATATTTAAATGGAGTGAAATCATCATTTCTCCTTGAAGCCCACCAGGAGTGTGTAAAGATTTCCTCCCAGTTGGCTCTCCTAGTCCATTTTTGGCCTTGTCTAAGTGTTACCTGTAATGGGAACGAAGGCTTTTTCAGTTTTGCACTTCCCAGTGCAAAAGCCAGACCGCAGGCTCAGCAGTGTTTTCATCAAGGCTGGTGGAATTAAGAGTATGTGATCTCAGAGTGTGTGGCCCTGTGGTCAGGCTACTTCCAGGGTCAACTAAGAAATTCAAACAGAGTTTAATCAAGTATTCAGATGATTTAACAAATCATCTAACCTTACCTGACTTTTTAGGATTGCCAACGCCTCTCTTTAGGGGGCATATAATTTGCTTTCCAGATCAGCCTTAGACCCCAGAATTATCACATAAATGGGACTGAAAGCATCTTCCTCATGACAACTGGCCATTGTCTGAATTCTCTGATCACTAATGTATCTATGAGCCACTAAGGAAAATCTGAACTCCAAAGTAATACTAACAATGGGGCCAAAGCCTGTTTGGTTTTACTAAAACACTGGAACTATCAGCATAGAGTTTGCCCTTTCACCATTCTTTCCCTAACAAATGCCACTGGTAAGACTCCTGGGTGTTTAATGGATCCTTGTTATTTATGCAGATTCCTAAAACCATATAAGCTATTTAAATGTATGCTGGAAATTATCCAGTAGTTCTTTCCCATGCATATGTTTTGCCTCTAAAGTAAGTTAGAGACAGTTTGGACACATGGACAGAATATGGCCTTTAGAGTCTGCACTTCCCCTTCACTTTTCTTATCTGAAAAATGGGAAAACCCTTATTTCTGAGGACCATTGCGAAGAATAAAACAAGATTTTATGTGGACAGTACTGGAAAAATGTTAGTTTCTTCTCTCTCCTTATGTATTCCCACGCTTTTTTTGTAAAGCTAACAGTTGTCATGTGTAACTAGATGAATGGAGACAAATTCTATTCATCCTTGGGTTTAGTAAAAACACAAGAAAAGAGATGGGGAGGAACAAGTACTATAAAATACAGTCATGGGCTGTGTAATGATGATTTGGTCAATGAAAGACCACATCTAAGACAGTGGTCCCATAACATTGTATCACCTCGTGATGTTCGACCCTTCTTAGTTTGTGTCAATTCTGTGATGTTCCTACAATGATGAAACCACCTAGTGAAACATTTCTCAGAATGTATCCCTGTCACAAGTACTATATGACTGGAGAAGCAAAGACAGAAAGAAGATGAACAGGGACTCAGTGGGAAGGACAAGTGAAAGCAAGGGAAATCTTTGTTGGAGGAAGATAAAGAGCCAAAGGGAAAAAAAGGAAGCAACAATACCGGGTAAAACAACTAAACAGAAGCAAACTATGAGCAATAGGCATGCATTTAAAGTAAGAATATTTGAGCTGGGCACAGTGGGGCACACCTGTAATCCCAGTGACTTGGGAGGTGGAGGCAGGAAGATTGCAAGTCTGAAGCTAAAGGCAACCTGTGTAACTTAACAAGACCCCGTCTCAAGATTAAAAACTAAAAAATGGGCTTGGGGTGCAGCTCAGTAGCAAAGTGTTTGCAAAGTATGCATGAGGCCCTGGGTTCAGCTACTCAGTAGAGTGCAAAAATAAATAAATAAATAATAAGAATATTTGGAAAATATGATAATTTAGGTAGAATTTCTGATTATCTGTAGAGTTAACCAGGGAGTTTTAAACAAACAAATAAGAAATGTGGTTTCAGTCTTTGTTTCTAAGACATCGACAATATATTAATGTACTTTACTGACTGAGTTTTTATTACAGAGGGTAAAATAGGACTTGATGGTTGAGGGTAAATGTTTAAATAAATTTTACATACTACTAGCCAAACCATAGTATAAGCTGGACTAGGTTTGTGCTTACTGTAAATCCTAACCTGGTGACTGCTTTCTGGACTGAATTTGGCTGAACATCAGGTATTGTAGGGAAAGGACTAAGCTGGAATCAGAAGGAGTTGGTGCTACTAGGTGGCCATATATCTGAAACCTAGATATTATTCTATTTTTTAAAAGTATATTGCTTCTGGAATATGCTAATGGCCAGTGAAAATCAGATGCACATGCAAGGATTGATGGGAATGTTGGAGTTCATTGTAATTTTGAGTTACATGTTCAACTGCATTGCTTATGAGAAACTTATAATGTGACATCATTAAACACCTATTTAAAAATATAATACAAATAAACTATTTATTTTGTATATTTCCCTATGCTTCTTGACTTTGTGGCCAAGCTATAGTCCTCCCTCTGCTTCATCAGCCAGGGAGACTTAGCTAGGTCAAGCTTTGGTTTCTTCCACTACCAAACAGTCTAATGCTACCTTCCTGCCTCCCAACCAGAGGGGATAAAATGACTTATGATGTGAAAGTTCTCTGTAAACCATAAGGAGAAATATAAATGTATGTCTTTAAGAGGGGCAAGAACTACACTTCAATACCCCGTGTAGATCTTTCTCAGCCTTGTGGTTTGTTCATTCTCTGTTGTCTTCACAAAACTTATCAAGGGCTCACCAAGTGACTGGATGCTGGCAAGAACAGTTATGCAGGATTGTAAACTTGTTCAGTAACAATTAGCAAATTGGGATAGAAAAATTGATATTAGGTTGAAAAATCTCACCCCAAACCTTATTTGGTTCTTTCTACATTGGCAAAGTACTATTTCTAACCCGGGAACGTGATTTCAGATCCCCTGGAGGGTATGCAACATAAAATGCCTTCCTGGTACTAATGTTGTAATTCCAAGGTAATACTACCCCCACCAAGACTGGGCAGCTGCCTCCTAACTTCACTTGTCCCCTCTTGCCCACTTTAGTCTGTGTCTACAGTGGACAGAGTGGGATAGCCTTAGTCTGATCATCTCTCTATGTTAAAACTTTCTAGGTGCTTACCATTGCTGCGAAACACATAAGCCCTGCATGGTCAAGCTTCTGCCAGCATCTCTGGCCTCTTCTCAAACTTTCCTCCAGGTTGCTTTCTGCACCCGCAGTCCCCCCAGGCTCTCTTCAGTTCTTAGGAAGGCCAAGAACACTCCTGCCCCAGTGCTTTTACACAGGGCCCCCACCTGCCCTCTTCCCTTAGGTAGCTCTGCACCTAGATAACACATCTGTGGAGAAGCCTTCCTGCTAGGGCCCTCACATTCAATCTGGCTGCCCTGCTGGATGCTGTCTTAGCTCACTGTCTTTTCCTCTCTTTACACTTCTGGGATTTTTTCATTAATGTCTGTCTCCCTGACAAGATCAGAAGCCCTATGAGGGCAGAGGCTTTGTCTGTTGCTTGCTATTGTACCCACCAAATAGGCCAGATTAGAGGTACTTAATACCTAACTGCAGAATGAATGACTTTAACCCTTCACATTCTCCTGTCCAGTTTTCTTTATAATGTCATACACTTACCAGCTAGTTAGCTCATAGACCTTAAAGGTATTCTAAATGAGAAAATCTGTTTTAGAGTGATTGGTGAAAGGTCAACGGAAACTTTCTTCATTGAAAGAACTAAGTGGCTCAGTGAAGAATGATGAAATTTGGTTTTCTATTCTGAATTAAGAACAGATTTATTAGGAAATGGTTAGACAGTATCCAGCTAAAAGGTTATTTTTGTATCTCTACTTTTCCAAAAGGAAGAAAATTTCCCAATTCCATCAGCACACACATGCATGGTTTGAATGTCATTCTGTCATTCTATGGGTTTTCATGTGAATGTGTGAGATGACTCATTCCGCCTGTTCATGTCAAATTCCATGCGCCTTGGGTGGATCCAAACCAACACGCAGTGTGGACCACAGAAGAGATATATTCTAATAGGCTTTTATTACCTTTTCTTCTGAGTCCCCTGGCTGACAGGTAATTACTCCATCTCTTGATCCTCCTGCAAATGTTGCCTTACAATTTGCAAGCCACTGTTGTCAGGAAAAGAGGGAGAGATATAGATAATTTTGGAGATGTTCTGAGAACATTTAAAACATGAATTCTGTCAGGAAAAATTGATTAGTATTATTTACTAATAATAGTAAAATAAAATTTTGCCATAATGACTTTTAGGAAAGGATAATTTGGTGGGAGGTCAAGGATGAACTAAAATTAAAATATTTGTGTGGGCTCAGTGATGGTCATTTAAAAATGTAATTTCAGCACTGTGATACATTGCCCTAGGGAATGGCTTCACCTGACCATTCCTAATCTATGTATAAATGGAAATGACTACATAAATGGGTAGAAACTTTTCATGTATTTGAGAGTAAGAGACAGGACCAACACTTCCTCCCAGGCTGGGTGATTCTGGTCTTGTGACACACCTACTTCTCTATTATGATCAGGTGGCTTCTTTGGGACAAGTCTCCTTTACTGAAAGAAAGGCTGTTAGAGCAACAGCTCAGCTGTTACCACAGAGATTCTGCCAGTCTCAAGCATCTGAGACAGTAACTCACATAGATATGGAAAAGAACCTTTGGACAGAAAACAGAGAGCCCGGAAATCACATTTGGCATCCAGCCAGAGTGAAAGGATTGCTTTTACTGGTAGATAACTGAGAAGCTATAAAGCAATGACAAGTAAAGAGCCACAGAACTGTGATGGTGGAACTTCAGAACTCTTGCCCTTGGCCAGGTCCTGAGAAGATCAATAATAACAACAGCCATGAACAAACCAAACCCAATAACTTTACAATGAACATGTGTGGATGCAGACTACTTGGCAGTTAAAGGTATTCTTTCTGTTTTCAGGGAAATACTGTGCTGGTGTTAAAAGCATGAACCTTCAAATCTCACAGATGTGTGTTGTAATCCCTCTCTTCCTCTCTTCCTGGGGAATGAGAAGATTAATAGCCACTCGTAGTCCACTTGTCAGCATTAAATGTTTTAAGACGTTGAACTCTTTGCCAGCTGTGGACATAAAGAATGAACCCGGGAAATGATAGCTTCTGTGACTATCGTAGCTCTTATATCCTTATAACAATTCTGCAAATGAGTTACTATTAGTATTGGATTACAAATGACCAATCTGAGAGAAGTAAATTATACTATCTAGGCTCACTGATCTATAAGTAACTGACCTATGATTTGAACCTAAGTCCATCTGACTTCAAAATCTATGCTCTTTCAAGAGCACCTAGCAAATAATTTGAAGATATAGATGCTAGTAGACATTACACACATTTATTTTGACTGTTGACTTTTTGAGTTCTCTGGGCCTCCATCTGTGAGAAAACAGGTGCATGGATGGTTTCTAGATCACCTCTCTCTAACGCTTTACCATCTAGATCTGTGATGGAAGAAGAGTAACAACCAAGGTCTAGGGAAGCCACAGGGACAGGGAGAAACAGTTACCTGGAGAGGTCAAGAGAGGGAAGATGAGATTCACCACAACTAGTTTTGCATGAGGCTAATTCTGGAAGGGAGTAATCAACAAATTCAAATTTCTGAGGAGAGTAAAGTTAGAACATTGATAAAGAGACATACCAAGCAGATATTTTTCCTGACTTCTCGGTAGAGACGTTAAGGGCCTAAAAGTGAAAGTTGAAAATTCTCTCTCTTGTAGCTTCCATTTTCATATGATCAGTATTATATGCAGTTCTACAACCATTAAATAGGGATTGTAATCCCAAACAGAGGAAAACGTGAAGTCTTTCTTCTCCCCTCGGAACCCATCTCAGATTATTCCCAGCACCTCCCAAGACTTTACAGTGGATGGGTCATTCGGTTTTAACAGAATGTATGTGCACAGAAACACAGAAGCTTACTGAGAGAGTGGCCTCTTTTCTGTTGTTGTAGGTGTCCAAATACTCCTGCAGTTCTAAAACACTGAACTTGAGCTTGTCCAGAAGTCCACAAGAAAGGAGCTAAAGATAGGAAAGTAATTTTTATTAAAACATTGAGGGAGGTATCAACACATAGACCTGGCTACACAGATAGGAACTAAGTATATTTTGAGATACTATGAAGTGTGTGGGGGGGGTGCCATCCACCTTAGTAAACTGTGAAATCGGTAATCTTACTTCACTAGCAGCTTCAGTTAGAACTGAATATTAGCTTGCTAATCTAAGCCTCCTAGAAAGTATTTTCTTCCACATCAGTGTCGGCAGAGAAGCCTTACCAAGTATTTCTTGAAAACCCACGTTAAGATATGATATGCACTTTATGCATGAATTCTACTTTATGCATGAATCATCTTCCAGTAACACTGCATGTAGCATGGAGACAGACCTCCAAAAAGACTTTCAAACTGATTTTGTATTTAGTTTGTACTTTCAATCATTTAAGAGAGTGATTTCTCATATTGTTTTCCTTACTGTGAGGCAGCCAACCACCAGTCAGGTTCTCGGAGAGACTGATGCCAGAGAGACTTTAAAAATCAGGGCACACTGGGCGTGGTGGTGCATATTTGTAATCTCAGCACTCGGGGGGCTGAGGTGGTGCTGTAAGTTCAAGGCCAGCCTGGGCTACATAGCAAGACCCTGTCTCAAAAAAAATTTTTTTTCAAGGTGTATCTTCATTGTTTCTAAACCTTGGTAGTTATTCAGCCTGTATATTGTTTCTGTGATATGACAGGGGATGTAAAGAACGGTAGCAGAAAAGCCCCACCCTCAAGCAGCTCGTCAGTGTTGTAAAATTACAGTTAGATTCATAAAGTCATGATTCAGCCGTCAGCCAGAGAATGCCTTAAATCATCCTCTACACTCATTGTTTGTGGTTTGGGCTGGGCGAATCCAGAGGGTGGCAAGGCTCTATTTGAGACCTGTGGATAGGGAAAGTGATGATGTTTGCTCTGGGAACCCATCAGGCTAGGTCAGTCCAGGGGGTTATTCAACCACATGCACAGCTGGCAAAGTCAGAGTCATTAGAGGTGCCAAGAGTATGGAGGGAGAACTATAATTATGCTGATCCAGAGGCCTTTGTGCCTGCAGCCATACCACTGTGGTGTCTGATCCCATCAGATCTCAGAAGCTAAGCAGGGTGGGGCCTGGTTAGTACTTGGATGGGAGACCACCTGGGAACACCAGGGGCTATAGGCTTGGGAGAAGGACCTGGCAACCCACTCCCAAAAAAACAATCAGCCATTGAAAACCCCATGAATAGCAGAGAAGCACTGACAATAGTGTTTTACCTATTGTGCGTAGGGTTGGTATGAGTCGGACATTGTCTCGATACACCAAGCAACAAGAAGAGGCCTTTGGGAGTCATAACATGGTGTTGGCCTGCGTCACTAAAGGTGTGTTTATAAAAGAAAATCCCACTACAGAAACATGCTTCCCTGAGCTGGGCAGGCCCTTTGTGGCCAGGGCAGGGTAGGCACACTCACGGTCTCAGCATCCACAAACAGCGTGGGGCACTCAGAGCAGGCAGTGAGCATCTGGGAAGAGCTGACGAATTTGGATCCGATTCCCCGAAGATTATCGCCAAGGTAACTGGCTGCATCACACGTTAGGAAGCAGAACCTTTTCTGAATATTCTGCAAGGCAGGATAGTGATCATTTGCAAAGGCCAAAGCTAACATACTAGAAAAAACTTTTTTGTGTATGAGGTAGAACTTTAAAAACTTTTTATTGATTGAATTTTTGATTTTTTAATTAAGAAAGAGGAGCTGTTTATTGGGTACAACATATTTTGAAGTACACATTTTATATATATTGTGGAGTGGTAAATCTGGCTAATGAAATATATGCATTACTTCACATACTTATTTTTGTTTTGAGAACACTTAAAATCCATTCTCTTAGCAGTTTTAAATTGTTGCTAATAAAGGTTGGGTTTTTTTGTTGTTTGCTTCGTGTGTGTGTGTGTGTGTGTGTGTGTGTGTGTGATACTGGGGAGTCGAACCAGACCATTTTTTACTTCATATTTTGAGACAGGGTCTTGTTAAGATATGCAGGCTGCCTCTAGCCTTGAACTTGTGATCTTTCTGCCTCTGCCGCCACCCAAGTCTTTGGGACTAAAGGCGTGTGTCACCACGCCTGGGTAAAACAAAAAAATAAAAACCATTTAAATCATTATAAAAATATCCAGTGTACATGGAGCTTCAGGAAAAGGGGAGGGGAGCAAAGTGGCTGGGATAGGCTTAGTTGGTTGAAGAGTCCCTTAATGGTCTTAATGCCACAGTTACCTATGAATTGAGGATGACAATAAGAACCAGAGGGGCAGAGCTGAAAGGTACTTCATGGCAGCTGCCTGGACATCCTCATACTTCAGAGAAGGTTGATAAAATACAGTTGAAAAGAAATGGTAGGTAGAGAATGGGCTAGGGTTTAGCTCAGTTGGTAGGGTGCTACTCTGCACTCTGTGAGGACCCAGGTTCGATCCCTCCCCTGCACTGCAGAAACAGGAGAAGGACATGGCAGTCCACTCCGGAAGCAATTCTGAAACAATCAGTCATTGAAAACCCTGTGAAGGTTGGGACCTGATTTCATGGCACCTAACAACAACAGGAATGGATTGGAAGAGGAGAAATGGGACAACCCAAGAACCAAATAACACCCTGTTTGGAAACACCAGGCTACTCAGCCTTGGCAGGGGAGTATTAGCGAGGCCTATACCTTAAACAGAGAGGAGAACACGTGAAATGTGTACACAGCACAGGAGCCGTCCGCGTCACACATGAGCTGGTTGATGTGGCTGCGCCAGGCCTCCTCAGCATCTTCACAGGCTGCGGGCTGAAAGGCGGCAAGGATGGCTGAGAAGAAGGGCAAGGGAGGGGGGGACATGCCCCTGTCACCATCTCCAAAGCTGGAAAACAGGAAAACCACCACATCAAGAACTGATGTCCTCCTCTCCCCGGCTGCACAGAGTCTAACCCTGAGCGGGAAAGTGACGATCTTGCCTGTTCCACCTGCTCTACCCTCTGACAGTGCTCTGGAGACTTGCTTTCATCCACAGTCACCAAGATTCTTTATGTTTCCAGAAAGCAGAAATTTTACCTCTACCATTTCTGTGATTCCTCTGATTCCTTTATATAGACTGGGTACTGCTCTCAGCCTTCAGGAAGTGTCACCATGCCCCAGGCAAAGTGAATATTTGTTCCCATGCTTTGGCACTTCGTTCCTCTTCATTTTTTATTAGGAAAAATTATAATTAGAGTTGGTCATGGTGGTGCATGCCTGTGATGCCAGCACTTGGAAGGCTGAGGCAGGAAGATCATCATGAGTTTGAGGCCAGCCTGGTTGACCTAGCAAGTTCCAGGCCCCCCTCAGCTACACAGTGAGACCCTGTTTCACAAAACCAATAAATAAATAAATAAATAAATAAATAAATAAATAAATAAATTTTAAAAATAAAAAAACCAAAAAATTTTTTAAAATTAAAATATTTAAAATTTGAATCTTACAATTTTTTTGTTATGGAGAGAGATCACTAATGAATGCAGATTCATAAATGCCCAGAGTACTAAGGTTGGGAGAGCAGTGGAAATGAAAGAAGAGACATGCAGAATAAGAGAGACAGACAGGAAGAAAAGAAGGAGAGGTAATGAGAAAAACTCACTTCCAGGTATTACCTCCTCTGATGAGCACATATTACTCATCATGACAGAAGGACTTTGTCTAACGATATCAGAAGCTCCTCCCTTCTTTTCCCTTCCCTTTCCTTCCATCTTACTTTTTTTGTGGTACTTAGGGGGCTGAACCTAGGACCTTGCATATACTTTTCAAGTGCTCGACGACTGAGCTACCCATCCAACCCTATTTTTGTTTTTTAAATTGAGACAAGTTCTCACTAAGTTACACAGGCTGCCTCTGGCCTCTAACACAGGATCCTTCTGCCTCCACATCCGAAGTCGTTAGGATTACAGGCATGCCTCACCTTGCCCAGCTGGAAGCTTTTACTTAGTTCTCATTTTCAACTTTCAGAAGAGTAATTCTAAGTTGCTGGTGTTTAGCTCAGTTTGCAGAGTGCTGCTCCACACTCTCTGAAGACCCAGGTTCCATCACAAGCAATGCAAAAATGGGAGAATGCAATCCATTCCTGAAGCAGTCCTGAAACAATCCGCCATTGAAAACCCTATGAATGAGTCAGACCCTCACACCTAACAACAATTCTAGGATCTCAATTTTTCTTCTCCTGAAGTAAATCTATGTTGTTTTTAGATGCCGTTGAGGTGGGTCCAACTCATAGCAACGGTATGTACAACAGAATGAAAGATTTCCTGTCACGGTACCAAGCACATGATCCTTTTTATGTTTTGTTTTTCCCCTTTATTAGTAAATGATGATAGGGTACAGAGTAATACAGCATTGGCTTTTTCCATTTAAGCCCATGGTTGCAGACACTTGTCAATCCATCTAGATGAGGCTCTCCCTTTTTATCATTGACCTGCCACTCTCCCAAACATGATGTCCTTCTCCAGGGATTGGTTCCTCCTGACTACATGTCCAAAATATGTTAGGATGCAGTCTAGCCATCCTTGCTTCCAAGGAGCACTCTGGTTGCACTTCTTCTAGGATAGATCTGTTGGTTCTTTTGTCAGTCCATGGTATATTCAATATTTGTCTCTAGCATCATAATTCAAAAGCATCAATTCTTCTGTCTCCCTTATTCACTGTCCAGCTTTCGTGAGCATATCATGTGACTGAAAATACCATTGATTGAGTCAGGTGCACCTTTGTATTCAATGTAACATCCTTACTTTTCAACACTTTAAAGAGGTGTTTTGTAACAGCTATTCCCAATGCAATGCATCTTTTGATTTCTTGACTGCTGCTTTGGTGGGTGTTGATTGTAGAAGCAAGTAAAGCAAAATCTTGGACAACCTCAATCTTTTCTCCATTTATCATGAAATTGCATCCTGACCCAGTTGTAAGGATTTTTGTTTTGCTGATGTTGAATGCATACTGAAGGCTTGTTCTTTGATCTTCATCAGTAAATATTTCAAATCCTCTTCAGTTTCAGCAAACAAACTTGTGTCATCTCCAGGTTTTTGCACATGTCATAGTATTTGATTTTGTCTTCTTGCACTGCTCTTTGCAATCTTCTGTTTAGTTCCTTAACTTGGTCATGTCTTTTACTTCAGATGCTCGATATTCAAGGGTAAGTTTTAGACTCTCTTTTGACATGTAATTTGTTTTTTTCTTTTTTTCCTGTCTTTTTAATAACCTTCTGCTTTCCTCATGAATGATGTATTTGGTGTCATGTCCAACTCATCTGGTCTTTGGTCATCAGTGTCTAATGCATCAAACCTGTTCTTGAGGTGGTCTCTGAACTCAGGTGGGATATATTCAAGGTCATACCTTGGCTCTCATACACTTGTTCTAATTTTCTTCAGTTTCAGTTTGAACCTGCATATGAACAGTTGATGGTCTGATCCACAATTGGTTCCTGGTCTGTTCTGACATTTGATATTGAGCTTTTCCATTGTCTCTTTCCACAAATATAGTCAATTTGGTTCCTGTATGTTCCATCTAGTGAATTCCATATGTATAGTCACTGTTTATATTGGTGAAAAAAGTGTATTTGCAATGAAAAGGTTGTTGGTCTGACAAAATTCTACCATGCGATCTCCAGCATTGTTTCTGTCACCAAGGACATATTTTCCAACTACTGAGCCTTCTTCTTTGTTTCCAACTTTTGCATTCCAGTCACCAGTAATTATCAATGCATCCTGATTGCATGTTTGATCTTTCAGAGTGTAGAAGCTGGTAAAAATCTCCCCTTGCTTCATTCGTGGCCTTAATGGTGGATGTGTAAATCTGAATAATAGTCATATTAACTGGCCTTCCTTGTAGGCATGTGGATATTATTCTATCACTGATGGCATTGTATTTTATGACAGATTTTGAGGAGTTTTTTTTGATGATGAATGCAACCCTGTTTCTCTTTAAGTTGTCATTCCCAGCATAGTAGATCATAAGATTATCTGACTCAGAATGGCCAATACTAGTACATTTTAGCCCACCGATTCCTAGAATGTTGATGTTTATGTGCTCCATTTCCTTTATGATGATTTCTAATTTTCCTAGATTCATACTATGTACATTCCACATTCCAATTATTAATGGATGGTTACTGTTAATACTTCCTCATTTTGAGTCATGCCACATCAACAAATGGAGGTCCCTAAGGCTTTATTCCATTCTCATCATTAAGGTCGACTCTATTTTGAGGAGGCAACTCTTCCCCAGTCATCTTTTGAATGCTTTCCAGCCTTGAGGTCTCATTTTCTGGCATTATATTTGGCAGTGCTTCTCTGCTTTTCATAGGGCTTTCAATGGCTAATTGTTTCGGGAGTAGGCTGCCATATATTTCTCCCTTGTCTGTCTTAGTCTGGAAGCTCAGCTGAAACCTGTCTACCATGGGTGGCCCTGCTGGTGTCTGAAAGACTGGTAGCCTAGCTTTCAGCATCACAGCAACACACAAGCCCCCACAGTACATCAAACTGAGGGGAAGCAAATCTATAGCATTATTATTTATGGTTTATCCTGGATGCTGAATTTTTGTAAACAATGGTGTTTTCATCTTTATTGCTTCTTGCTTTCTTTGATTCATAGATCTCACTAGTTTCAGCCCCTAGGCTGAAAGACACCCACTTAAAGAACACTAATTAGGGTGTAAATCCTCTTGTTCATGTTTTTTAACTGGAAAGAACTCATTTCCAAGTCTTGCCAAAATCTTGCTTGTGTTCAAAGCTTATAAGGCCTGGCCAAAGTCCCCAGGTTCTTCTTTGGCTTTTCCTGTTGCTTTCTAGCTTTACAAATCCCTATATAGTCCTCCTTTCTTGATTCCACACATAAGGCCTTACACTGGAATTGGATGACTGCAACTCAGTGAGAGATGACCAAGCTCTCTGTTGCTGGGGACTCCTTTACTAGGAAGCCCCGGCAGTGTGGCACTGTACTAGAGTTAGCGTGAGCAATGTATACTGTACCCTGCACGCTTGCTCATGCTCCTCCGTTCCACCAAGGGCTTCCTTACCTTGCAAGAGTAAACTGGTCCAGGCCCCGACTGCCTTTTTCTTCTGCCTCAGTCATATCCAGGCTGAAACTGTCACTGCATTCGAAGGCCGCTGGGAGCTCATTGATGGAACTCGAAAGGTCGTCCTCATGCACGGTCGTGTCCTCCTCCTCCTGGACAGCTTCTGCCTGCAGGGATAAAAACACAACAGACCCCCAGTGTGTAAGAATATATATATAGGAAAATGTGAGTAACTGAAGAAAATATAAAACACTGAGCGCGATAGAAATGAGGGCATTTGTTTTCTAGCTATAATATAGTCAGTTGCTTGAACTGGATTCCAAAAATCTCTAAAGTACTTTTGGTTCATAGTCCCCAAAGGGGCTCTTGGTAGATTATCATATTTGACCCAGGCTTCGAGGTATAAATGATAAACTGGGATAAGACCACCGAGACCCCTTGGTCCAACCTTCATGTTTTACAGATGTGGAAATGGAGCTCCTCCAGGGACCTCGCAAGAAAACTTGCCTAATGTCAGGTTGGTAATCAGAATTGGGCTGGGAAGAGAAATAGCCTTTGGCTTCAGAACTCCTTCCATTGTATAGGCCCAGCCTTCAGAAGCAGGCCTATCCAGAGCTAATTCTCCAATAAGGAAACCCTTTGCCAAGGCCAATTAGAATTCAGAATCATTGGTGATTAGAAAGGTAGGTGCTCAAGAAATATCTGTACTGTGCTCGAGTGATCCAGGATCCTTCTCAGAGCCTGCTGGGTTGATAGGCTTTTCCATATTGAAAATTCTCTACTATCCACTTGCACACATGCTTTAGTCTTGACTACACCTTGAAGATACCATGCCTGAGTGTCTGCTCTCACCTTGCCACAACATATGGAACATGCAGTGACATGAAACAGGCCTAGGGCAGGCAGAACCAGGATCAGTGAGAGGCAGGAAAGAGACTCAGCGAGTAAAATGGAAAAAGAGGCTGGGTTTGAATTTAGGCCAAGGGAAATCAGCTGCAGAACTGATTGTTCTTTATGAGAGGGAGGAAGGCAACTGGATTATGCATCAGAAGAAGAGAGGAAGAAAATACTTGTATGTGCTTCAGTGAGTCGTTTTCTTAAAAACAAAAATCGAGGTGAAATAGAAATGTGTATGAACTATAGCTTTATCATAGGTTCACATCTGCTCACCCATTTAGCTTATAGTACTTTGAATTTAGGGTTAATAGGAGAAATTAACAAGAATGTTAAAGGCATATGAGGGAAATGGGGTGAATATAAGCAGTGTACAATGATATACATGTATGGAAATGTCATAATGAAACCCACTAATTTGCATGCTAACAAAAAATTACTAATAAAGAGAAAGAAAGAAAAAGAAAAAAAGAAAAGAATTTAAAAAAGATACATTAGGGAAATAAGATAGCTCATGTCTTTCGGGGAACTGCTTATAAATGCTGAGTCTTAGCAATATATCTGTTTCTGCTTCTTTCTGATTTTTAAAACCATGGTGGTCCAACAAGGCTGACCTCTGGAGACTGGGCCAGATAATAGTGCAATAAAACTTCATGTTTTCAGGAAGGGCTGAGTTCTTAAAAAGTATCTTTATTTTCTCTAAAATCACAAATACATTAAATACCATTAAAACCCAGTTCCTAAAAAAAAGAGAGATCGCTCTTTAGAAATGAGATGCAACTATTCATTAATACAATGAGATGGTTTCTACTATTTTCTATGAGAAATCTCTATATTTTAGCATTCAAAATAGAAAAACGGAGAAAATGTCTATGCGGATACGGAAAAATACCAAATGCTGAGAACTTCACATATATTTTGTGATGCTTTTCCATGGAATTTAATTTCTTAATCTTAGGATTCTGGTATTTTAACTCAGAACAAAGTTTTCTTTGGGGGTTCTCCCTCCCCCCAAAAAGGACTCTGCTAACTCTTAGAATTCTGAGTATAGTCTCTTTGCAATGGGGCAATAGGAGTAATAATTCTTATTTAAGCTTCTAACATTTTTAGGCAATTGTACTTTCATGGTTGCTGTTGGTTTAAATCACACAGGTTTTTCTTGATCTCAGATCTGATTTTAGTATAGTGTAAAATAATACAGAATAGGCAGTATTATATTTTCCTATTTAGAAGTATCAGAAGGCAAAACACTTTTATTAATTTTTTTTTATTTTCTCTTTCAAACTTATACCACCATAACCAAAATCAGGACAAAGAAAGATAAATCTGTTCTCATGGTAATAAATTATTTTGGTATTTCTAATGTAAGGAAATAAAATTCTACACCGCTGGGTATAAATATGATTGAAGCATGCAAATAGGTGTTTTAATGGACAGGATACTTTCTAGAAATTTTGATAAAATGAGCCTTAAATGAAATATACACTACTAGACTTTTCTTTTAAAGTAAAGAAATTATATGCATTAGTTAACTTTCTCCTGAGAGTGTCTTGCTAGGAGAGTTTTGTGCAAGTCTAGAATAATAGTATGATTGACACTAAAAATTCCTATAGTATGTGCCAAAAGGCAAACATTGAATCAATGTACAAATTGTATAATTGGTTCTTACATAGGAAAAAATTCTCCCAAATACATGCATACACCCACACCTCACTTAGCATATTGCTTTATAAAAGCCATGACAAAGGACAGCAGTTTCCCAGCCACAGAAATCTCAGCCATCTATCACTTTGTTTTGCCTTCAGTCAGCATTGTTCACACAAAATGCTTCATTTTACAAAGACCTCAGATCAAATCTCTTTCAACGAAGAGGATGACTACTCGTTTGTGAGCGTAAAACAACTTCAAAATGTAAATGCAGGTGTGCAAGCTTCAATTATATCATAAGATCAGAAAGCAAAAGAAAGTCCCTCCATTTTTTACCTCCCTCCCTAAGAATTCTTAGAAAATGAGAAGTATTTTTTTCCAAAGGAAACTACAATCATAATTGTCAAACTCTCTTTACCTTTGAACCCTCAGAAATCTGCAGATTATTCATATCAGGCAAAGAAGTATCAAAACTGGCCATTCTGGTATTGAAGGAATGAGGTTCTGCGGGGGTTGAGTCACAGGCGGTGGCGAGTAGTTCCATGGGATTGGTCTCCTCGGAGGGGGAGAGGGTCATGATCTGTTTAAAAAGCAAAGGAAATAAAACATAATGTGAAGTTCCCATTCTTTTAAAGCTCAAGTTCTTTTTTACATCAGAGCACAAACCATTTTTCTCTAGTTGATCAATAGGTATTAATTTCCTTCCATACTGCCGTTATTTGATCTTAAACATAGCAGCAAGCAGTCCAGAGTTAATCTGGTGTCATGGCCCAGCCCTGTGACACACCCCAGTACCTGTACTGTCAGATAACTACATCAAAATGCCTGCCCCATTTCCTAAAACCTTAGCTATCTGAGGAGTTTTAAAAAGAGATACCAGCATCATAAAAAAACTATTTGGGAAAAAGCTAGGCCTTCCACGATTGGATGGCTTTCAGGGTGTACGACCCAGACCCCAGCAACTGTTCCGGTCTGCCACCTACAGAGAAGAGGCCACTTGGAAATGGACAGACACCACTTGACAGTTAAGATTTCAGTTCTGCAGCTGTGGTAAGTTTCTTTAGCTGGACCTGGCACCGATACTCCTGCATTAATTACAGAAAACAAGTCTCCCAGATTGTCCAGAGGGTGAGTTCCTACTTACGAGGTCTGAGTGCTCCAGGATCTGGCTGGCCGTGAGGTCCTCCTCCTCAGATGATTCATCAGAATCCTCATGGTTCATTTTGCTTAGGCTGGGAGTACTTCCTGAGAGTTGGCGTTCCTCCAGGATCTGCATGTCACACTTGTCCAGGCTGTCCAGAGAACGCCTGCGCACTCCCCAGTTGAAATTGTCCATACTCTCACCCTGAAATCATACCATAGCTGGCTTTTTTGCCAAAATCTTGCTTGCTTACACACCTTCCCACAGTCAGTCAGTCACGCCTTAGACATGAATCCAGTCAGCATCAACTCTCAAGGCCTCATCTACTTTGGTACCCAAACTTTAGTTTACCTGATGTGAAAAGACACAGAAACTATTTTCCTGTAAACATGTTTTCCATCATAGGTAGATGTGATTATAACCCTTTTCTTTGGCATGCTGGGCAATATCTTTTTTAAAAATTAATTTTGCTAAGTCCTAGAAATTATCTGTGTTTTAAAAAATCTGTAAGAAAGAGACAATTCAGATTAACTTCAAAAGAGATGAGGACTCCCTCCCTTCCCCTGCCCCTGTCCCTGTTTAGCAGAGTTTTCACAAGGAAAAACAAACAGGAGCTACGCTTGCAGCACATCCCGGAACTCTTCGTCTATTAACTAGAAGAGCATTAGGTAAACACTCCAGCCTGTTCTGCCACAGCAGTTTTCACAGATAAAATGCAGAGTTAAAGGCCATCAGAGAGCGGGACAAAGTTTGAAGGATCATGCACTATGCATGCAGAGGCCAGAGCAGAAACGACTTCACTTTTGCTTTAGAATCATCTTTAAACAATTGTCCCAGCATGGAAAATAGTTAATTTCCTGCCTCAGCATCAAAGATTATAGTTGACTTACACATTCTGATTTACTTGAGAGCTTGAGTAAATTTGTTTGGTTAACATATTTTTTATAGGGAGGAATTTGCTTTTGGCTTTTCTGTCTGTTAGGACAGGAATAAATGAAGAGAAATATTACTAACCCCACTGATAAGCAAATTTTAACCTAAACAAAATATAATCTGAATAAAACCTAGCACTGCACCCTTTCATTTATTGGTAATTTAAAACACTGCCTAATGGTTCACTGAAACAAAGTGGCTTTATTGATGAAAGGCCAGTGAATAGCATAATAATATAAGAGCTGCAAATTACTGTTAAACTTAGTGAGCACCATATTTATTCATTTTCCTCTGGTTTAAGAATTTATTGTTTCCGGTTTCTAATGAGGCAAGTTTGCCATTATCATAGACCTCTCCTGTAACATATGCTAAGTTTTTGCAAAGTCTGTTTTGCCTATTCATGGTAGAAAGCAACAGGTAAGAATCCGAAACACATCATTCTGGATATGACATAGAAATTGTTAATTATTATTCATCCATATTTGTTATTGATGATAGCCGTTAGGGCTGTTTAATTATTAAGAGAAACAGATTCAAAATTTGTTTTTCATATTCTGCATCTGTTGTTTTATCTGTATCTGTACAGGTTGGGCATCCCTAATTCAAATCTGAAGTGCTCTAAAACCCAAAAGTTTTTGAGCACCATCATGATACCCCCGAGTGGAAAATTCTACACCTGACCTCATGTGATGGGTCACAGTCAAAACACAGGACAACTAGAAATGTACAAAATTATGTTCAGGCTATGTGTACAAGGTGCATAGGAAACAAATGAATTTCATGTTTAACTTAGGTCCCATCCCCAGTGTATCTTATGTGTATGCAAATATTCTAAAAATCCAAAACCCCTCAAAAAAATTCTGAAATCTAGAACACTTCTAGACCTAGGCATTTCAGATAAGGAATACTCACCTATATCTATTTTACCTGTACCTGTTGTGATAAGTTAGCGTCAAGTAATTTGTATTTTCCTGGTAGGAAAGGTTAACTTGCCATGTTTGGATTTTAAAATAACTTTTGCAGTGAAAAAATGAAAAAAAAAAGTATAAGAGCAAGAGGTCTTGAAAGAATAGAAAAGTGCAATGTGTGAAGAAAAGAAAAAGAAAAAAGATGAAGAGAAATGAAGACACTATATAAGAAGCATATGAAAATTTCAGAGGGAAATATACAAACATAAATTCACAAACTGATTTTCTTGCACCAGATGAATGGATGGGTTGGATGAAGTGCCTTAAGCAACAGTTCTGGACATTTTGCACACTGGTCCTGAGACAGAGCCGTGAACCTGCACAGAACAACAGCAGTGTCTAGGCTAGGAGAACGCTACACTGGACATAGGCAGGTGCTAATACTGACTTGGGAGCAGTTCTGGTGAGGATCAGAATCCATCAGCCATGAGAAGAGAGAGGCGGGGAAAGGTGTTCTTGCAGTAATAAGAGCTATCTGTCTTGCCAGAGGATGGAACAGCCACATTGGAGGCAAAGGTGTTGAACTTTTTCCTCTGGTGGTGGCCCAGGGTTTGGGATGGAGCAGTGTCATAGTCAAGCTCCAGTGAAAGCCCATTGTGACAGGGGTTGGGGGTGTAGCTCAGAAGCAGTACATGTGTTTAGCATGTGCGAGGGGCTGGTTTCAATCCCCAACACTCAGAAAAAAGTCTAGAGATTAAAAGTCAACTCAGAGACAGGTGTGGTGGCACATGCCTGTAACCCCAGCACGCAGGAGGCTGAGGCTGGAGGATTGACAAGAACTCGAGGTCTGCCTGGTCTACATAGGAGTTCCAGGCAAGCCTTGGCTACCCTGTCACAAAAACCAAAATCAGCCTGGCTTTCTCAGCATGGCATAAGTACATCACGAATGAGGGAGGAACCCTCCATCCTGCTTCTACCACAAATGTCAGACTTGCATTTCATGTTACCAAGTTCAAAGTCAAAACAGTGTTATTCATGATGCCAGGTTATGTGTGAGAAAAGGTAGAGGATGGCTGTTTCAGTAGGACAACTTGTTCATATATTTATCAAACTTTTGTTGCTTTTTTTTTTTTTTTTTTTTGTTAAGATAGGGCCTCACTATGTAACCCAGGCTAGCCAGGAACTCACTACGTAGACCAGGCTGGCCTCAAACTCACATCAATCCTCTTGCCTCAGCCTCCCGAGTGCTGAGATTACAGGTGTGTACTCCCATGCCTAGCATTTAGTAAACTTAAACATAGCACTTAGGATTTATACTAGGATAGAAAAGCATTATCAGTGTTCCAGAAATGTTGGAAGTAATATTCTTTGAAATAATTTTTTCATATTGCAACCTTGTCAAAAAAGAATTATTATATTTTGGGTGATGGAGATTGAACCGAGGGTCTTACACATGCTAAGGGTGTGTGCTACCACTGAGCCATACTCCCAGCTGAAAAAGAATTATTGTGGAAGGACCCTGGTGTACTATGGTCAGATATGTTCCTCCAGGAGAAATTACTTAGAATGAGTCCAGTCTGACACTGTTGAAGGGTGATCATAGGTCACTTCACCCAGGATGAACCTGGTTTATGTCAGCTGTGTGATCATACCTATTACTAGTGTCCCTTGTTACTTGCAAGGGCCCTGGTCTGTATGAAAATTTGTCCATTCACCATATGGAGATAGCTTCTAATTCTTAGAAAACCAGATTTCATTGGGAAGTGTATATGGTATATCATTAGCTGCAGATTATTGATTTTCCTTTTTTTTTTTTGGAGTGCTGGGGATGGAACCTAGGGCCTCCTGAATGCTAGGCATGTCCTCTTCCACTGAGCTATTCCCCAGCCCAATTTTACTTTTAATAGAACAATTTAACAGCAAAATCCATCCAGTTGTGTAATTTCCTAATAAGAAATTATAGGATTTCCATGGATCATATTTGAAACTGCAACTTTCAAAACTAGGCAAATAAAGTTTTGTTTTTTTTTAAATCTTGTATTTATATTTTAGAAAAAATTTCTATACTAGAGCAACCAAGGAAAATGCCTCTTATATCACACACACCTAAGTAGAAATTTACACACAAATAAGCATACATTTGCTGGAAAGGAGGGGAAAAAAGCAATTATGTTGTTATAAATCCACAATGATGCAAAACATCTATTAGCACATCAGAATTAAAAATAGGATTATCTTACCTGAAGTTCCTGGGTAGCAGATTGAATGGACACAAAAACAAATAAAAGGTCTATTTAAAATGATTATATAAGATACTTATGTGCTTTTGTCTTAGTTTTAACACAACAGGAACTAACAGTGCTAACAATATATACTTGCATAGACACAACTTTTAAAAAAGATAAATATGCATAACCTCAAAAAGAAAATTCAGTATTTTACCCAAGAAATCCCACATCTCTTAGGAGTGGGTAATGCATTTGGGGTAAAAGACCATAAACGCAGTTTCTGAAATAGCTTCCCACTTCAGTGACAACTTTGTCTCCTTGACAGTTTTTTTTTTCTTTTGAATACTTAAATAATTGTGAGAAATCTGTTAAATGCCATGGGAGAACAAATGAGGGTCATCAACTGGAAAAAAAAAGGTTGCATCACCTGAGCCTGCTCAGGAAGCTAAAAGTGATTATGATCATGACCTGTTTACTGTGGATGTGCAATTAATAGCAAAAACACAGCACCTTTAAAAGATTCTGAAAAGTTCAAGGACATCCTGAGACTATTATGAAATAATCTGTCTTTCTTCTTTGACAAAACCGTGTTTTTTTCTTTTTCTTTTCTTTTCTTTCTTTTTTCTTTTTTCTTTTTCTTTTTTTTTTGTGTGTGTGTGTGTGTGTGTGTGTGTGTGTGTGTGTGTGTATGTGTGGTACTGAGGTGCTGAACCCAGGGCCTCACACATACAAGTGTTCTGCCACTGAGCTGCACCCCTAGCCTCTTTTTTAAAATTTTTTATCTTGAGACAGAGTCTTGCTAAGTTATGGTAGGTTGTCTCTGGCCTTGAACCTGCAACACTCTTGCTTCTGCCTCTCCAGTTGCTGGGATCACAGGGGTGCACCACCATGCCTGGCTGACAACTGTGTTTTGAGGGAGAAGCCAAATATGCTTAACTTTCTCTGATGATGTTGTTGTTGTTGTTATTATCAGGTGTTGTCAAGTCAGGACCCACTTATAGCAAGTCTCATAGGGTTTTCAATGGCTGTTTCTCTGATGAGGAGAAACTAAGATTATTCACCAATGAGAGTACAAGGGGACTGTCATTGAGAATGTCCACTATGTGCCTGACACAATGCTTGAAGCTTTACATAGGTTATCTTAATTAATCCTTGTGCCAACTCTGTAGGCTGAGTTTATACCCATTGAACAGATGAGCCAGCAGAAACCAAGAGGAGCTGCCCCTATGCTTATGGTAATATGGCTTAGTTTGCTGGTGGAGCTGAAGTCCAGTCACTTTGACTCTACTGTTCTATAAGCATGTTGGCATCCCTTGTTATAATCCTATTCAAAAGCAGCAAAACATTTTCAAATGGTTTACTTATTTATTTATTTTTGAGATGAAGTCTCTCTGTGTTGCCCAGGCTGGCCTTGGGACCCTCCTGCCTCAGCCTCCCAAGTAGCTGAGACTACTGATATATGCTACAATGTCAGGCTTTCCAATGGTTTATTTTATTTGAATAAAATATATTTTCTTATTCCTTTGAGTTCCTTATGAAGTCTTAATCATAAAAGATAAAATAATACATGTGATTTTTCAGTTGTTGGTAGCTAGGACAACAAAGAGACAACTGAGAAGAAGGTTGTTAATTGTTGTTAGGTGCCGTCGTGTCAGATCTGACTCATAGCGGCCCTGTGTACAGCAGAATGAAACACTCATTGATGCTGTGCCATGCCTGCCACTATGTCAGTGCTTCTCTGTTATTCCTGGGGTTTTCAATGGATGATTATTTCTGAGATTGCTTTGGGAGTGGATTGCCACATCCTGCTCCCATTTTGGGGGTGCTGGGGATCAAACCCAGGTCCTCAAAGAGTTTGGAGCAGCATTCTACCAACTGACCTAAACCCCAGCCCTGAAAGGAAGGTAGGTTCATTATTTATTGTCACTGGAAAACATACATTTATTTGTTTGTTTATTTAATTTTAGCAGTACTGGTACGTTGAACCCAGGACCTCACACATGCTAGGCAAGAGCTCTACCACTGTGCTGCACCCCTAGCCCCTTTTTAATGTTTTATTTTGAGACAGGGTTTTGTCAAGTTGCACAGGCTGCTTCTGTCTTTGAAATCTTGATTGTCCTACCTTACCCTCCTGAGTCTCTGGGACTGCAGGCATGCACCATGGTGCTGGGCTAGTATATTTACTTTTAAGAGATGGGCATCTCTGATTTTTTTCCTCCTTTGTTGTGTGTGGTTTTTTTTTTTTTTTGGTACTAAGGTTCGAGCCCAGGACCTCAAACATGATAGGCAAGTACCCTATCACTGAGTAACCCCTGAGTAACCACTGAGGAACCCAGGCTCCTTTATTCATGTATTTATTTTTACTTTTTATTTTTGTGATGTTAGGCATCAAACCCAGAGCCTTAGTGCATGCTAAGCACATGTTCTACCTCTGAGCTACATCCCTAACCACTCCTCTATTTTTACAGAAATTAAATTTGTTTGTTGTTCTGAAATTGTGTCTGATTCCTCTGTGTTGTATTATTTCTGCTACATTACTCCATACGATATTTTTCTCTAAGACAGGAAAATGATGTTTCTCTTGCTTTGTCAGTTTTTCCCTGCTAGGTTTAACTTCCAGAGTGAAGAGGGTGCTGAGCTTGAGTTCTAGCCTAAGGACCAACACTAGCTCAGCTGCCAGATCAGGGAGGTAATCTTTTGACATTAGCTGAGTACTCAGCTCTGGCTCAGAGACATTTAGGAAATATTCAAAACAGTTTTATTTTGCTTTAGACTCTTAAAACAAGCCTCACTGAATTTGGTGAATGCTTTCCATATCACAAAATATGGGCCACAGAGACCTCTAAATACTTTTTATTGGTTCTTGAATAATTTCAGGTGAAAATTAAGCTGGCACTTATGTGAACCAAGCCTTACTGTTGGTGTTTTAATCAAATTTTTCTTTTTTCTTTCCTTATTTCTTTCTTTTCCTTTCCTTTCCTTTCCTTTCCTTTCCTTTTCTTTTCTTTTCTCTTCTCTTCTACTTTTCACTGCTGGGATGGAACCCAGGGTCTCAGGCATGCTAAGCAGTTGCTGTACCATTGACTTATACCCCCAGCCTTAGCCTGTGCTTTTATACTCTTTAAGATCTGGGTCTGCTCAGTACGTTTTCCACGGAAATAGTCAATAACAAAAACATTATTTATTCTGAGAACATGGATCTCTCCTGCTGGAACAGACATCCAGGGTTGTCATCACCCAGAGAGGACAACAGCATAAAGCTTTTGGCTTCAACTAGACATAAGTGGGTTGGCCTGTAGTCATATCCTTTTAGGGAAGCTACTCAGAGCATCACTTTCTCACAAAATTGTAGTTAAGTTAGGAGAGCATATAATAAACTTTGAATTTGAACCTCTATTTTAATTGTAAGACCAGTAGAAAGCCCTTGGGAAAATGTAGTATGCTTAGTTAAGTATGAATTGACCAGTGTTGAACAACACAAAGAGCCACTCACGGTACCAAGCATCTTTACATAAGCCAATTTCACTTAAGTGAACAGAGTTTTCATTCCCAGGAGGCAAGGGTGCCTCTCAGCTGGAATGTGCCCCTGAGCTACGGAAATAAAGGGGACGACAGGGTGATGCTCCTCCTTCCAGACCCTGTTATCAAAAATGTAGTTTATAGCAGAAAGCCTCTTATTACCATGATTATCATTTAAAATATAAATGAATCTGCATGTGCCTGTTGAGACTTGAACTCAGCTGCTCCAGGCGTCTAGAAGATTGGCTACTAACTCCAGGTAGAGCAAAGAGCTCTCTCCCGCTCCTGCTCTCTGATATACTTTTTATTTCCTTATAAGTTCTAATGATTTCATCAAACAGCACAAAAAACGCTGGATCCCTGAGGCTATGAACTCATGTTATAGCAGGAAAGCTTTGAAGTAATTGAATTAGAGCAACTTTACATTTAAAATAACTAAATGCTTAGCAGCCTGCAGCTGTAGCCCTGTGGCATCCGATCCCGTCAGATCTCGGAAGCTAAGCAGGGTCGGGCCTGGTTAGTACCTGGATGGGAGACCACCTGAGACCACCAGAAGCTGTAGGCTTGGGAGAAGGACCTGGCAACCCCCTCCCAAAAATCAATCTGCCATTGAAAACCCTATGAATAGCAGAGAAGCACTGACAGTGTTTCCCCTGTTGTGCAGAGGGCTATGAGTCAGATACTGACTTGATGACACCTAACAACAACAACAAATGCTTAGCATATTTTGCCCAGGTGCTGGTAAACAGGCTCAGAACTGAAATGTTTTTGTGATTTTTTTTAAAAAATAAATTCCTCTTGGGGCTACATACATACAGTGTTTGTGCAGTCATTACAACTCAGGTCTCTGCCATTTAGAAATATGTTGACAGCTTTTGCCCTGGGCTCACACAGGAAGGGTGTGGTTACTTTTGCCAGAGTTAAGCAGTTGAACTTTGAATAAGGTGATTTAAAATAGAATTTACAGCTTTTCAATTAAAGACCTTATTACAGAAACGGACTGGTTAACAGGGAAAAAGACACTGTTTTGGTAGTTAGAGACAAGTGAAGAGGACTATTTTTACAGAGAATATACTGTACCTCTCCATCCTCCAGCTCCACATCCAGGAAGTCGAAGTCCCTAAAGACTCTGAACTGCTGCTCGCTGTTGGCGTCATCCATGTTCTCCTGCTCCCGGGTGCCGTCTTCGGACGACACTAGGCTGGGCTGATGCTCTAGCAGATCCAGGTCCCCACACGAGGAAAAAATCACCTGTGATTCAAAAGAGCCCTCTCCTGAGAAACCCGTCTCCCTTTGGTTGTTTGTGTTATGAAAAGTGGTAATTGGCTCTTCTAGCCCTGTATTTCCAGGACACACCTAATTCCTTAAGTGGATATTTTTAGAATGTTCTTTTATTATTTATGTTGGACAGGTGCCTTCGGATTAAACTCATGGCAGACATGCAAGTTCATGCACCACAAAAATGTTAAAGAGTTGAACTACTGCCTCTGAATTGATGAAGACGGGACACTACCTCTGTTGTGTGTGTATGGACACCCACCCCGTGGGTACTCACAGACAAGCCGGAGCAGCGAAGAAAATTTTCCACTGTTCCTGAGCCGTTTGAGGTTAGGAAGTATAAACATTTACACACACATATCAAATGCACATAAATAATATTTTAAGGATGATGTCAAGATACAATATTGTAGACTGAACCATGAGAACAAAGGATTTCGCCCTTTTAGAGATAAGCCAGAAGCTGGGAAGGAGTAAGAAACCGAAGCCAAGAAGTACAGTTCTATGTTTAGGTTCTTTTCATTGAGCCACTGTAATACAACTTTGTAGAAATAATAAACACTGGACGACTGTTTTGCTAGCTACTCTCTACTTAACATGGATTGATATGAAATAAAATTAACATCATTTTTTATATAACCATTATAATATTCTAATGTTCCTTGAAAAGTAGGCAAATCATTTATAAGAATTTTAATACAACAAACCTCTCTCCAAAGTAAAAGGACTAAATGGACTTCGAATGTAGTATTTTTTTTCCCTCTAGTATTTAACAAGTCCTATGATGTGCACTATGTAGATTGAGCATCCCTGGTCTGAAAATCCAAAATCTGAAGTATTCTGAAGTCTGAAACCTTTTGACTGCTGACATATTCAAATGTTTTGAATTTTGGGAGAAGTCTGAATTTTCAGATTGGTGATGCTTCCCTGGTAAAGTGATATAAATATTCCCAAAACCTTCAAAGATTGAAACACTTGTGGTCCCAAGCATTTTGGATAAGGGATACTCAATCTGTATTCTCATGAAGCAATGCATGACTCAGTCTTCGACATGGATTACAAATGATCATGCAAAATAAGTGGCACTGAGGGCAGAGGGTATAGTCAGTGAGAGATGAGACACAAGAATTCTGGTTTCCTCAGCTCAAGGCCCCCTTTGCTTGTCTTATTTGTAAAGTGTTCCAGGTAAATACTTCTAGCTAGAATGGCCTCGGCACAGGGGCACACAATTGTGAACGTGAAGGAGAAAGTGCCACCCACAATGGCAATAAGAAATAGCCCTCTATGGATGCGTTGCACTGCAGAGGCAAAACGATAATTGTTTTTGTCTTTTGTGGGCTAGGAGGTTCTGACTGCCACTGTCACCTTGGCCCTAAATAATATCACAGGGGCCTCAACAAACCCAGATCGATAACACTAAAAAGGTGACTTAAGAAGAGGCCACGTTTAGCTGATGGCTGGGGTACTTTCCTGGATGAAAAGAAATATCAATTTGCACTTTAGCAAGTATTTATGAGCCTCTAATATTTCACCTACTCATGAACTATGTTAGTAGATATAGTTTAGGATTTTAAAAATAGATCCACTGAGAAATTTGTTTGCTAATTCCTACTTTATTTGGTAAATTATTTACTTTGCTATTTCTTTTCCATTAATAATAAATATGCTATGTTATATATGAAATAAAAACATTTGGTGAAAACAGACCCTGAGATTTTTACTGTTTTTGTTACAGTACACTCATAAATACATAATTAAATTTTCTTAATTTTACAAAAATTCCAGAAGCTTGCTTATACACTTTAATCAATTGTTCATTTGAAAGCCTGTTGTTCTTAGGTGCCATTGAGTAGTGTCCGACATATAGTGACCCTCATAAGGTTTTCAACGACATATAGTGACCCTCATAAGGTTTTCAATGGCTAATTGTTTCAGGATTGCTTTGTGAGTGGGCTGCCATGTGCTTCTCCCATTTTTGTGGTGCTGGGGAGCAAACCCAGGGCCTCAGAGAGTACAGAGCAGTACTCTACCAACTGAGCTAACCTCCAGCCCATTCAAAAGCCTAATGGCATTTTTATTACTATAATACTAGTGAAAGTTTATATGTGACAAGAATGATACCATATCATTTAAAAATATTTGTTTTATTTTTTAGAGCACTATGATATGAACAGTGAGCAGAGTATTTTTACCAAGTTGTGATTAAGTCATTATTTTCATCTTTATTGTGTGTGAGTAATATAATGACATCACAATAAGAAGTGTATGTACAGACTGCAAGTACATCTGAGAGGAGTTGGCATGTGAATGTTAGTGCAGTAGATATTGGCACATATGTGATAAAGAGGACTGGATATATTTATAAAAATTCTAAGAAATTAAAAAAATGAAAATAAGTATAAGCGAACTGGAATAAAATCTTTCCTTGTTTCTGACTGCATATATAAATAGATATACTCACAAAAGAGACTAGCAAGTAGAGAGGAGACCATTGGTAGGAAGGAGAGGAAGTAGGAAGAGGGCCATGAGCGGGTAAGGGGGAAGCAAGCATGAGCAATGGGCAATGAAATGCATGTATGGAAATGTCATAATGAGACCTATTAAGTTGTACGTCAAAAATTTCTAGTAAAAAATGGTTAAAAAAAATAAAACTATGGTATGGGGAGGAGCATTCCAGGGGATTGGTGTAGATGGTGGATATCATACTTTTCATTCATAGTAGAATGTTCAAAACTATATGATCAATGGCAAGAATAGACCAAAGGCAAAAGAGATATGATACAAAAATAACTGTGATACAGGGAGAACTTACAGATGGATTTTTGCTTAATCCTACTTCTTGGCCACACAGAGAAAGGACGTGCACCAATTTCTCTTTTGTTCTCTTCTGCAAAAAAGAAACACAAGGCAGGTTTTCACTGTAGGGTCCTGTGAGCAAATCTTCCCTAATACTGTAGCCCCTAGCCACAGAGTACAGTGACGGTTCCATGTTCGAACTGTGACCACTGAGAATTAAGATGTAAAATATACGGACTTGGTACAGATGGCCAATAAACATATGAAAAACTGTTTAAGATCCTTGGCTACCAGGGAAATGCAAATCAAAATTACACTCAGATTCCATCTCACCCCAGTTAGAATGGCTAGCATCAACAAAACAAACAACAACAAATGCTGGCGAAGATGTGGGGAGAAGGGAACCATGCTACACTGCTGATGGGAATGTAAGTGCAGCCACTATGGAAATCAGAATGTAGGTTCCTCAAACTAAAGATGAACTACCATATGACCCAGCTAGACTACTCCTAAGTATATACCAAAGGGATATAAGTCAACATTCCACAGTGATACTTGCTCATCCCTGTTTACTGTGGTGGTATTCACAATAGCCAAGGTATGGAATCAACCTAGGCATCCAGCAACAGATGAATGGATAAATAAAAGGTGGTATATATACACCATGGAGTTTTACTCAGTCATAAAGGATAAAATTATGGCATTTTTCCAGAAAATGGATGGAACTAGAGGTTATCATTTTAAGGAAAATAAACCAGACCCAGAAAAACAAATATCACATGCCTTCTCATATGTGGATGCTAGATTTTAATATATATATGTGTGTGTATATATATATAGATATATAGATATATATATAAAATATATTTTAATATATATGTCATGAAAGTATAAGGGAGAGTATTTGAGGGGAGAAAGGAGCCTAAAGAGAGGTGAGAGGAGACCGTAAGAAAAGGTAATGGGGGAAAGAAAGAAACATGTTTTCTCTCATAGGCAGACTCTAGACTTTTATATATATGCATATGTGTATACATATATACGTACACATACATATATCTGTGTGTATATATATACACATACACACACACAAGACATGCAAACAAAAGAGAGACCATCTGTGGTGAGGAAGGGGATCTGTGGGGGCAGGAGAGGGAACATAAGAGGTTAATGGGGAAGGTGAACATGAGCAGTGTACAATGATGTGCATGTATGGAGATGTCATAATAAAACCCATTAAGTTGTATGATAAGAAAGTTACTAATAAAAATCATAAAAAAAGACTTGGTTAAAAAAATGTAAAATAGCTTGTTAATTGTAAAATACTGATAATATACTGAAATGTTATATATTAGGTTAGATAAAACTTCATTAAAATGAACTTTGCTTGTATCTTACTTTTTAAAAAGTTGACTACTACAATATTTTACATGGGGCACACATTATGTTGGTACTGGACAGTGCTTAGTTACCTAAGTTACCCAGGAGGGGCGTGTGTGTGTGTGTGTGTGTGTGTGTGTGTGTGTGTGTAATCAGTTCCTAGGTTCAGTGGATACCCATTGCTCCCCTTGATAATCTTCTCTTGTATGTTACAACTTTTAGTATCAACAAGGCTTTCCTTACACTGAAATCTGAAATTAAATCTGTTATAGTGTAAGTCTGTTTTCTTCAAATGAGAGAACAACTTTACTTTCTGCAGAATGAAAACATCTAATTATTTGTAAGCCGTGTTAATTCTTTCTCAATTGAGTTTTCTTAAACTTGAACAGATCTAATTCCGTTTTTCTTCATAATCCTTATTTTCCAGCCCCTTAAGTATAGGGATTCTTCTCTAAAACAGCATTATTTCCAATGAGATAGCTAGGTCTCAGGATGGCTGGTACCTTGAGAATGAAATGAAATAGTTACTAGCACCCCAAAATGTTAATGTAGGTAAGAACTGCCTTTTTTCCCCTAGACTGGGGGTTGAACACAGGGCCTCATGCATGTTTTGCAAGTGCTCTACCACTGAGCTGCACCCTCAGCCCATTTTTTACTTTTTATTTTGAGACAGGGTTGGCCTTGAACTCACGATCATCCTGTTCTGCCTCCAGAGTCACGGGTAATACCCTTGAGGACTGCTCTTAAAACAATCTTCCCAGTCTCTTTTAAATTATTTCCCCCTGTTTCATCTGATTTAGGCTTGTTATGTGGAAGCTGATAGAAGGCCAATGCCATTCTTCAATTTTCCTTCTTAATTGAAATTGGTTCACTGCCTCTTTTTTTCTAAATTATAGAATGGACACTCAATATGGTGTCATTTCAAAGTCAGGCAGAGGGCTCTAATGTGTGGGGACAGCAGGACATTTGCTTAGTGATTTTCTTCATCCTCAGTGTCATTTTACAATTCTGAGAAGAAATCAATGAAGAGGAACACGGAACAGGGCTATGCATTTTTCTTCTCTTTTCCAACAATGTTTGCAACAACTCAGTTGAACACTCACTGAGATGCTGCTGTGTTCCAGTAGGCTGTGTGCTATGGGTTCACTGCCCAATATTTTGAGAGTGAAGGTGAGTTTTGTGGGCCTGCAAACAAAGGGTTCTTCCTGTCCAGTACCCGGCTCTCCTTCTGGCTCTCTCTCTATCTTGGGAAAGGCCTTTTTCCCACTAAGTGGGGCTTTACCGCCCTCACACACTCTGCAAGACTCATTTTTCCAGAACTGCCATGGATGTCAGAAGAGGGAAGGTCTCTGTGCTGTGAAATCATCAGAGCCAGAAACTGAAAATTTGGAGATGCCAGAGGCTGTTGCCTGAGAATAGAGTCAGCAGAGGGCAGAATAGAGTCAACAGAAAGGGAAAAATTTGTGTGGGGACCCTGAGAAAGAGAGAGAGTGTGTAAGGATCTGGTTCCTGACTTTGGTATACTGGATCCTGCTATTCTTGAAGCAAAGACAGATGGCATTAGAGTTTGGATCCTTTATTTATTTTTCTTTGTTTTTCTTTTTCATTCTCCTGTACTTGTTACCTTTTAAAGTGGAATGTGAATATGGAACTATATTTCTATTCACATACCTTGCTGGGTTAGTTTTCAAACAGCTTTGCAACATTCCTTGTTGTTGTTGTTAGGTGCCATCGAGTCGAGTCCGACTCATAGCGACCCTATGTATAGCAGATCGAAACACTTGCCGATTCTGTGCCAGGCAAATGATCTTATTTATGTTTAAGCCCATTGTTGCAGACACTGTGTCAGTCCATCTGGTGGAGGGTTTTCCTCTTTTGTGTTGACCTGCCACTCTCCCAAACATGATGTCCTTCCCAGGGATTGATCTCTCCTGACTACATGTCCGAAATATGTAAGACGCAATCTGGCCATTCTTCCTTCCAAGGAGCACTCTGGTTGCACTTCTTCTAGGACAGATTTGTTGGTTCTTTTGGCAGTGCATGGTATATTCAATAGACGTCTCCAGCACCACAATTCAAAAGCATCAATTCTTTTTCTGTCTCTCTCGTTCAATGTCCAGCTTTCACAACCATATGATGCCACTGAAAATACCATGGCATGAGTCAGACGCACCTTCGTCTTCAATGTGACATCTTTGCTTTTCAATGCTCTAAAGAGATCTTTTGCCACAGGTTTTCCTAGAGCAATGCGTCTTTGGATTTCTTGACTGCTGCTTCCACAGGTGTTGGTTATAGAGCCAGGCAAAGCAAAATCTTGGACAACCTCAATCTTTTCTCCATTTATCGTGGAGTTGTGTGCTGACCCAGTCATAAGGATTTTTGTTTTGTTGATGTTTAGTCGCAACCCATATTGAAGGCTATGATTTTTGATCTTCATCAGTAAATGTTTTAAATCCTCTTCACTTTCAGCAAGCAAAGTGGTGTCATCTGCATAACGCAGGTTGTTAATGAGTCTTCCTCCGATCTTGATGCCATGTTCTTCCTCATAAAGTCCAGCTTCTCAGATTATTTGCTCAGCATATAAACTGAAGAGATAGGGTGAAAGTATACAGCCCTGACGCACACCTCTCTCAACTTTAAACCACTCAGTGTTTCCTTGTTCTATTCGAACAACTGCCTCCTGGTTCATGTACAGATTTCTCATGAGCACAATTAGGTGTTCTGGTATTCCCATTTTCCGAAGTGTTATCCATAATTTGTTATGATCCACACAATCAAATGCTTTTGCATAGTCAATAAAA
>VMDO01007433.1:0-91313 GCA_007922755.1 Pedetes capensis
TAAAAAAAAAAAAAAACCTAACATATGCCCAGTTAAAAAGCAAAACTTAAACCACAATGGGCCTAAATAATACAATTTTCAGGGGGAACGTAGAAATACAACATTGTATTTCTTTATTATAAGATGCTTTACAGTCCCCTTACTTTAAAATACCAAAGTAATTTCATCAAAGAAAAAGTAAGTAGTGATGATTTAAAATTATTTAAACATATAATTAAATACCCACCTAAATTGAATTTAGATATTTGTATCTGTAACAGGTCCGTTAAATACAAATAATGATCCATGGGATTTAGTCCCCTAAATACCATAGGTTATAAAATGTGTTATTTAAATATACTTGTAGTTCTGAAGTTTTAAGGTTTATTAACATTTTATGTCATCCACTGTTAACTAAAGTAATGAATCAATTATTTATATGGAATAAAGACCTTAAAGTGACTTGTGTTTAGAGGGATTGTTTTAAAAAGTGTAAAAAAGCCACAATGTGTAAACACTGATAATTCTTTAGGAATGTTGCCTGCATCACCCCAGAGCTTCACTTCCTTAGACTTTAACTTCATGCAATGAACCTGGCTTTATCTGCAAGGCATCAGAACTGTCACATTGGACACAATTCCTTTCCTCATTTTTATTTTATACTGTTCCTTGTTTATGAGTTAGGATCAACTACACTGAAGGTTTTTATTCTTTTTTTATTCTTTGTGTGTGTGGGGGTACTTGGGGGACTTGCACATACTTTGCAAGTGCTCTACCACTGAGCTGCACCCCCAGGCCCTTTGGTATTTTTTATTTTGAATCAGGGTCTCACTAAATTACATAGACTGCCTCTGGCCTCAAACTCATGACCCTCCAGCCTCCATCTCCAGAGCCACTGGGATTACAGTCATGCACCACCGCACCTGGCATAGAATTGAAGCTTCTTTGTGTAAAATGTGATATTTTTTTTCTAGCCCACTTGGTAGCCATGAGGGAAATGAACTGCCAATTTTCTGAAGGGCTAAGCTGAGCCCATGAGTGCAGGGCTGCCAAAGCTTAGCCTCTGCAGAAGCTGGATCAGTGGGAGAGAGGGGACAGGGGTGCATGTGAATTTGTGACAAGTACAGAGAATGGCCTCATTGAAGTCAAATATATTCTCTTGTTTTGCATAGCCTCAAATCATTATCATTCATAACAGTCAGGTCCCAATATTTCTCAATTATTGCAAAGTGAACTTTCTACTTTGAGAATCAATATAGTATCTAAGTGAGGGCTCTTACCCAGACCCAAACCACCGAGGCTCCTTCCACAAAAACTACATGTGTACTCTTGGGAAAACTGATGAACATCTTAACCTCAGTTTCATCGTCTATGAAGTATAAATAAACATGATACTTTTCTAATAAGGTTTTTATGAAGATTGAATATGATTGCATGTTAAGACATCTGGCATCATGCCCGGCACATATTAAATATCCAATAAATTGAAATTTATTTCAGTAAGAGTGTATTACGAATGAATTCTTTCAAATTTTGCATAAGATATCCCTTATAAATTCCAACTCTGTGTTTCATTTGCTACAAATGTATGTTGTATTATGTACCTAAAGCTGAGTAAACACAAATTGATTTGAAGAGTATAAGGTATCAATTATGTTGCTAAAATGTTGTTGTTGTTAAAATGTTAGTGATAAAATGCATTCGAAAGCAAAAGAAAGAGATGTTAGGATATTCCCCTGTTTTCTCAACTGGCCACTACATCGGTTCCATTACCATGGAAAACTGAGTTTTTCACATTTTCTGCATATATTTAGCCATAGCTGACACAAATGTTGCAGTTTAGCCTTATCTTGGCAAGAGTTCATGGATTTGGAAGGGCAAAATGACCAAGAAATCAGAACCCTCATCTCAGATGTTTTAGGTCCTATCTAGTTGAGTCCAACTTATAGTGACCCCATATACAACAGACGAAACACTGTTGTACACTGTGCTATGCCCAGCACAGTGTCAGTGCTTCTCTGCTGTTCATAGGGTTTTCAGTGATTGATTCTTTTGCGATTGTTTTCAGGAGTGGGCTGCCTGGTCCTTCTCCAGTTTCTGTGGTGCCAGGGATTGAACCCAGGGCCTCAGAGAGTGCAGAGCAGCACTCTGCCAATTGAGCTAAAACCCAGCCCTCCGTCTCAGATTAGGGAAAAGCAAATTAGAAAGATCAAGACTGGGAGAATACTAACTAGTCCTAAAATGCACTTTGGGATGAGGGCCAGGATACAACCGCATTTCTCTGAGCACTGTGCCAGCCCCAGGCACATAGTGGTAGCAACAGTAACTTAATGACCTAAGTTTGCTGACCCTAGCAATATTCAACTGGACTTTCTAACTATGGATGACAGTTACAAATCTTTTCTGGTCAGCTGAATTACAGAAGTGCAGACTCAAGCACTGTGAATCAGCCATCAGGTACCTTGTGCCTTAGAAAGCAAAAAAAAAAAAAAGCTTTTCTGAGAAGGAAGAAGGAAGAGGAGAAAAAGGAAATGGTATGCAGGGAATGTGAGAGAAAGGCTAGCTTTTGCTTCCAAAGATCCTTGGTTCTTTTTCCTACCTCTGAAGGAAACCAATCATGTCTTGGTTTAGTAGAGTGGCCTTGAGTTCTTGTAACAATTTTTCCCTTTCTTTTCCAAACAAATCTAGGTAAGTTGCAGTTTTACAGGACCAAATTAGATACGGATAAAACCATTATTCTTGCCACTTTCATTTTCCACACTAATTCAGAAACCTTTCTGCTTCTTTAAAAGATTTTGTTTTTTTGCTTTCAGACAGAATACATTATGCTTAATGCCCCACATAAAAAGTGCAATGTTTATTTTTCAAAAAGGAAAAAAGAGTGAATATATTTGTGTGTATATGTATGGAGGGGAGAGAACCACAGTAGGGAAGGGCATAAAAATAATACAAAATACATTTAAATTGTTTCTCGTATTTGGTAAGCTTTGAAAAACATACTATGGAAGAGAATGGAATATAGATTACCTACAAATCCCCAGGGTTTTCTTCAACATGCTGTTACCTTTATTACAATTGACTCTGACAATGACCCTGGCATGGAGCCCTATTACGCCCAGCTTAAGGATAAAGAAAATGACTAGACCAGGGTCACACATCAAACACATCATCTATCTTGAATATGGCTTCAGGATATATGACTTTAAAGCCTTACTAGTTCTTCCTTTTCTGTTGTTTTCTGTTTCTTAAAATGTAAACTATATTACACTAGTCACATAGTCCATCTTCCAATAAATATGAGAACTGCTGAGCAGTCAATCCCTTCTTGGAGATTCGCAATGTCTAATCATACATTATACATAGTCTGTAGAGAAATGCACTCAATTTCATTTAACCTAAGGTTTAACCAATGTATTTGCTAAGGAATCATTTTAAAGAATTATTAAAATTGTATTGCAAAAGGAGCTATTAATAAAGTGAAGCATTAATCATCAGTTGATTAAATTTTAGAAAATGTTTAACAATTGAACACAGCCTCTTTTCCCAAGTATAACATATTTCTTTTTAACAAAATATTGTCTAATTATTAAAAAACTGAAAATCCATTAAAGTATAAAGAAAAGATTAAAATCAGTGAAAATATCATAACTCTGAGGCAACTATTACCAGCATTTCATTGATCATAATATCCTATCTCTATCCATATATGTATGCAATTATGGTTTTACATAAATAAAATAACACAGGATAACATAACAGCCTCTTCCCCCAATTTTCTATTTTTCTCCAACTCCAATTACAGTAGCACTTCATCCCTGGATAACCAATGTTAAAATGTATATAGTTTTCCATAATTATGTAGATAATAAAGAGAGATAAAACAACAGACAGAGGCAGTTTTGTTGGTACTGATTTTGTTATAATGTGATTGCAATATATATACTACTCTACATTTTCTCATTTCTACATTTTCTCATTTTATAATAACATGAAAATTCTTCCAAATCAATTGGTGTAGAAAATAAAGAGGAAAAAAATGATCTATATCATTGAATAGTCCAGGAAATGATGCAGCTTCAGATATGGATGGCTGCAGGGGCTCAAACACCACCTACGTCTCACTTCTAAAATGATTCTTTCCTTATATAGGGTTTTCCTTTGAGGAGAGCAAAGTGTAGCTACTGGCAACCCCAGGAAAACTTCTCAGTTGATTCACTTCAATCAAACTGAAGGTGAATACTTGTATCCCTAAATTCTCTACACTTTCACTCTTATTTTATCATTAGCATTTTAACAGTACATATTATGGGTTAGTAGTAGTAGTTGTTGTTGTTGTTAGGTGCCCTTGTGTCAGTATCTGACTCATAGCGACTCCATGCACAATAGGGGAAACACTCTTGTCAGTGCTTCTCTGCTATTCATAGGGTTTTCAATGATGGCGTGGTTTTTGGTAGTTAGTTGCCGGGTCCTTCTCCCAAGCCTACAGCAGCTGGTGTTCTCAGGCGGTCTCCCATCCAAGTACTGACCAGGCCCGACCCTGCTTAGCTTCTGAGATCTGACAGAACCGGGTGCCACAGCGTTATGGCTGGATTACAGAATGATAATTCAGTTCATTTATATAGTGTGCAATCTTCCTTTGGATATATATCTCAGAGTAGTATAGCTGGATCATATGGTAGTTGTATTTTTAGTTTTCAGAGGTATGTCCATAGTGATTTCCATAATGGCTGTACTAATTTACAGTCCCACTAGAAGTGAAAAGGGGTTCCTTTCTCTCCCATTCCCTCACCAGCATTTGTACTTTCTTTTGTTCATGCTAGCCATTCTGACTGTGGTGAGAAGGAATCTCAGCATAATTTTGATTTGCATTTCCCTGATGGCTAAGGATATTAAACCTTTACTCATATGTTTTTTTGGCCATTTGTATTCTTTCTTTTAAGAACTGTCTATTCAGTTCCATTGGCCATTTATTTATTGGATTACTTGTTACTTTGATATTTAATTCTTGAGTTCTTTATATATCCTAGATATTAATCCACTGTCAGATATATAGGAAGCAAAGATCTCCCATTCTGTGGGATCTACCTTTACCCTTTTAATTGCTTCCTTTGCTGTGCAAAAGCTTTTTTAGTTTTATATAATTCCATTTTGGTAAATTCTTGCAGCTATTTCCTGAAGTACTGAAGTCTTGTTAAAAAGTACGTACCTTTGCCTACGTGTTGGCTTGTGTTCTCTATATTTGTTTCTAGTTGTTTCAGAGTTTCCAGTTTTACACCGAGATACCTGATCCATTTTGAATTGATTTTTGGATAGAGTGAGAGATATGAGTACACTCTCATTCTTCTACATATGGATATCCAGTTTTCCAAGCACCATTTACTGAAGAGGGTATCTTCCCTCCAATGTATGCCTCTGGCAACTTTGTCAAAGATCAGGTGGCTATAGTTGCACAGATTTATTTCTGAGTCTTCTATTATGTCTCTTTGATTTTCATGCCTGTTTTTGTGCCTGTTCCAAGCTGTTTTTGTTACTACTGCCCTATAACATAGTTTGATGTCATGTATTGTGATGCCTCCTGCACTGCATTTCCTGCTCAGGATTATTTTGGCTGTATGGGGTCTTTTGTGCTTCATATGAATTTTAGAATTATTAGTTCTATTTCTGTGAAGTATATCACTGGAATTTTGATGGATATTGCATTAAATCTGTAGATTACTTTTGGTAATATAGCTATTTTCACAATATTAATTCTTCTAATCCATGAGCAAAGGAGGTCTCTCCATCTTCTCATGTCATCTTCAGTGAAGTGTACATTGTGGATGTCTTTAATATTTTTGATTAGATTAATTCTTAAATATTTAATTTTGGGGGAAGCTATTGTGAATGGGATTGTTTTGATTTCTTTCTCTTCCAATTCATTGTTGGTATATAGGAATGCTACTGATTTTTGAATGTTAATTTTGTGTCCTGCTACGTTGCTGAAGAAGCTAATGATATCTAAGAGTTTTCTAGTGGAGTTTGTAGGGTCTTTTGAATATAGGATCAGGTTATCTGAAAATAGGGATAATTTGATCTTTCTGTTCCCTACTGTATCCCTTTTATTTCTTTCTCTTGCATTATTGCTTTGGCTAAGAGTTCAATCACTATACTGAATAGGAGTGGGGAGAATGGACACCCTTGTCCTGCTCCTGATTTTCGAGGAAATTCTTCCAGTTTTTCTCCATTTACAATAATGTTGGTGATGGTTTGTCACATATAGCCTTTATGAGTTAAGGTATGTTCCTTTTATTTCCAGTTTCTTTAGGATTTTTATCATGAGGGATGTCGGACCTGGTCAAAGGCTTTACCTGCATTGATTGAGATGATCATATGGTTTCTGTTAGTGAGCCTATTGATGTGTTGCATTACTTTTATTGATTTGCATATGTTGAAACAGCCTTGTGTGTATGGAATGATGCCTACTTGGTCATGGTGTATGATTTTTTATGTGATTCTGTATTCAGTTTTCAAGTATTTTATTGAACATTTTGGATCTATCTTCACCAAAGAAATTGGTCTACAGTATTCTTTTTTTGTGGTGTCCTTATCTGTTTTGGTATCAAGGTGATACTGGCTTTGTAGAATGAATTTAGAAGTATTACTTCCCTTTATATTATATGAAATAGTTTGAGGAGGACAGGTATTAATTCTTCTTTAAAGATTTCACAGAATTTGGGTGTGAATCCTTCAGGACCAGAGATTCTCTTTACTGAAAGGTTCTTTATTACTGCTTCAATTTCATTACTTATTATAGGTCTGTTTAAATTATTTATATCCTCTGGATTTAAATGTGGTAGGTCACAAGTATTCAGGAATCTGTCCATTTCTTCTTTATTTTGATTTGTGGAGGACTATAAATTCTTGAAATAATCTTTGGTGATCCTCCGTATTTCAATGGTATTTGTTATAACCCCCTTTTCATCTCTAATTTTATTAAATCTTCTCTCTCTTTCTCACCCTCCTGCCCCGCCCTCCCTCCATCTCTCTTCCATTTAGTTTGTTTAGGGGTTTTTCAATCTTGTTTTTCTTTTCAAATAACCAATTCTTAGTTTTACTGATTCTTTGTAATTTTTTAGTTTATACTTTATTGATTTCTGTCTTGATTTTAATTATTTCTTTTTGCTAGTTTTCGGGCTGGTTTATTGTTGTTTTTCTAATGCCTTAAAATGTATCATTAAGTTATTTAATTAGCTTTTCCCTAACTTTTTGTTGTATGTACTCATAGGTATGAATTTCCCTCATGGAACTGCTTTTGCTATACTCCAAAGGTTTTGGTAGACTGTATTTTCATTTTCACTTGATTATGTTGTTATTGTTAGGTGTTGTCAAGGTAGGTCCCACTGATAGGGACCCTATGTACAGGAGAATGAAACACTCCCTGATTCTGTGTCAGGCACATGATCTTATTTATGTTTAAGATCATTATTACAGATATTGGCAATCCACCTAGTTGAGGGTTTTCATTTTTTTCATTGATCTGCCAAATTCCTAAACACGATGTACTTCTCTAGGGATTAAGCCCTCCTTTGTATCCAAAATTTTAAGAAACATTCTAGCCATCCTTGCTTCCAAGGAGCACTCTAGTTGCACTTCTTCAAGGACAGATCTGTTGGGTCTTTTGGCAGTCCATGCTATATTCAGTATTCATCTCCAGCACCATAATTCAAAAGCATCAGTTATTCTCCTGTCTCCCTTGCTCAATGTCCAGCTTTCACAACCATTCGCTGTGACTGAAAAATACCATGGCATGAGTCAGGTGCACTTTGATCTTCAATGTGACATTTTTACTTTTCCATACTTTAAAGAGATCTTTTGCCACAGCTTTTTTCCAATGCAATGCATCTTTTTATTTCACTGCTGCTTCCACCATTGTTCACTGTAGAACCAAGTAAAGCAAAATCTTGGACACTATCAATCTTTTTTCCACTTATCATGAAGTTGCATACTGATCCAGTTGTAAGGATTTTTGTTTGGTTGATGTTGAGTCACAATCCATACTGAAAGCTATGTTCATTGATCTTTATCAGTAAATATTTCAAATCCTCTTCACTTTCAGAAGTAGAATTGGGTCCTCTTCATAATGCAGGTTCTTAATGAGTCTTCCTCCAATCCTGATGCCACATTCTTCTTCATAAAGTCCAGCTTCTCAGATTATTTGCTCAGCATAGAAACTGAAGAGGGATTGTGAAAGGATGCAGCCCTGATGCACACCTTTTGATTGTATGAAAGTTTTAATTTCCTTTCTTTTTTCTTTGATGACCCACTAATCATTCAAAAGTATGTTATTTAATTTCCATGTATTTGTCACATTCTTACAATTTCTCTTGCTATTGATTTCTAGTTTATTCCATTGTGATCCGAAATGATACAAGGAATGACTTCTAATTTTTTGTGTTTGTTGAAGTTAGTTTTGTGAACTAAAATGTGGTTTACTCTTTAAAAAGTTTCATATGGTCCTGAGAAGGATGTGTACCTTGTATTTGTTGGATGGAATATTCTGTAGATGCATTTTAAGTCTACTTGGTCTATGGTACTGCTTAAACATATGGTTTCTTTTTTGGTTTTTGTTTTGATGGTCTGTCTGTTGATGACAGTGGGGTACTGAAGTCATCCATCATTATTGTATCTGGACCAATGTGTTCCTTTATAGCCAGTGATACTTATTTTATGAATTTAGTTGCATCAGTATTCAGTGCATAAATATTCACTATTGTTATATCCTCTTGGTTTTTTGTTCCCTTTATTAAGATGTAGTGGCCTTCTTTGTCCTTTTTCATTAATTTAGGATTGAATTCAAGTTTGTCAGATATCAGCATAGCTACCCCTGCAATTTTTTAGCTTCCTAATGCGGATTTAGCTCAGTTGGTAGAGTGCTGCGCTGCAGTCTCTGAGGTCCTGAGTTCAATTCCCAGCACCACAAATATGGGAGAAGGACCTAGCAATCCACTCTCAAGGCAATCGCGAAAACAGTCAGCCATTGAAAACCCTCTGAGGGTCACTATGAGTTGGATACCGACTCGACAGCACCTGACAATGCTTGGTATATCATTTTCCAACCTCTTATTTTCATTCTGTGGGCTCCCTTTAGAATGAAGTGAGTCTCTACAGTATCACTAATAGAAATATTTACTTTCTTACCCCAATTGGCTAAATGGTTTCTTTAAAGTTGAAAGTTAAGATGATTAACATTTAGGGTGATTATTGGAAGAATTTTGTTGTTTAGCATAATTTTGTTGGTTGTTTTTCTAGTAGGTTTCAGTGTTGCTTGTTCTTTACCTTATTCCCTGTTCTTATTAGAATTTTGCTGGCATATTAGGTTGGACATCTTTGCTTATTTCTTGACTTTTGTTTGTTCAAGTGTTCCTCTCATGGATTTTATTCATTCATGTGGTCTCACATTTGGTATTCTTTTTTTTCTTTTATACGTAGGATTTACTTGAGCATCCTCTGCAGTGCTGGTTTGGGGGTCATGAATTACTTACTTTGTGTTTATCTTGGAAGATCTTATTTCTCCATCTATTTTAAAGGATAAGTTTACTGGAGATAGTATTCTTCATTGGCATTTATTTACTTTTAGGATGTGAAATATATCAGTCCATGTTTTCCTTGTTTTTAGAGTTACTATTTAGAGGTCCAATGTTATTCTGATGGGTTTACCTTGTAGATGAGCTGTAATTTTTCTCTTTTAGCCTTTAGGATTGTTTCTTTGCTTTGAGTATTTAGCATTCCAATTGTAATGTGACCTGGAGGGGTTCTTTTCTGACCATGGCTATTTGGAGTTCTAGATGCCTCTGTTGTTTGGGTGTATATTTTCCCCTAGATTTGGAAAGTTTTCTGCTAACATTTTAAAATTTTTGAATATTTTGTTGAATACATTTCCTAAGCCTTTGGTTGTAGCTTCAATCCATCTTCTACATTATGGATTCTTATGTTATCTTTCTTCATATTGTCCATACTTGTTGGGCATTTTGGTCATATTGCTTTATTTGTGTATGTGTCAATTAATTCTTTGACCTTATCTCCCATCCCTGATATTCTTCCTTCTGCCAGATCCAGTCCACTGGTGTTACTTTCTACTAGGAATTATATTTGATTTCTCATGTTTTTTATTTCTAGAATTTTTGATTTTTTCCCCAGATCTAAATTTCTTTGCTGAATTTTTCTTGTAAGTCTGATACTTGTGAATTATTAGTCTGGAAAACTAAGCATTTAAATTTCTTTTTTCTTTTTTTCACTTACTGTGGCGTTATGGTCATCTGGGGGAGGTCTTATTGCCTTGCTTTTTCATATTCCATGTGTTTCTATTTTGGATCTTCTGTTAGACTGGCTATCTCTTTCTGATTAATTTGGAGGTCTTCTTTTTGTATTGACGAGTTTTGAAGTTTTGGTTTCCAATATCACTCAGAGAGGACAAAGCAATCTTATTGTATAGTAATAAGTCCTACCACATTTATAATTATAATTATCCTAATTTGAAGTGAGCTAGTTCTTAAGAAATTGTCTAAAGAGAGGTAATTCTGGGAGTGTGGGGGGTAAGTTTTAGGGTTTGACATTGTGGTAGAGATATCAATAGTAGAGGGATGAAAGTCAGGGGAAGAGTCAGGGAGGAGAGGGAAGAACAACAGGATTGGATTGGAATAAGGAAGAAAGGGGAGGATTGGAGAATGAGTAAGAATAGAGCAGGAAAAAATATAACTCTGCTTATTCCTTGTAAATAAGTAAACATTGTAAGCAGTATGGCAGACACAAACATGAAAGTTTTCTTTTTTAAAACAAATGTATTTGGCAAATATTGAAAGTATTCTTATCAAATAACTGTTGTTGTTATTGTTGTTATTGTTCTTGCTATTGTTGTTAGGTGCCTCAGAGAGTGTGGAGCAGTGCTCTACCCACTGATCTAAACCCCAGCCCCATCAAATAACTAAGACAACCTAATAGGAAAAATGGTTAATAACTTGACAAATGAATATAAAGAAAAATAAAACTTAAAAACGGAAGAGAAAAAGAAAGAAAACAAATGAAACAAATAAAAAACAAAAAGCACTATTGGGCAGTCTCTCCTAGATGTCTTCCAACCCAGATATATTTAGGAAATCTCACCTCCCAGCCAGATCTCCTGATACAGCCAGATATCCCACCTTCTGGCCAGATGTCCCACCATCCAGCTGGATGTCCTACATTCCAGCTGGATGTCTTCCAATAGGATACACAGCAGCTGCTGTAGAAGTTAGGATTCAGGCACACCTTCCTGATTTCTCAATATGTACACTCCTCTGGCATCTGCCAGAGTGGGAGATCAAAATCTAACTCATAAAGATTGGCAAGTCTCCACTACTCTGTACACTCATGTGTCCCTTGGCACTGCCCTTGCTGCTTTGGATCAGGCTGCTGGCTACCAATACTGAGACCATTATGTGTGGGATCTCTTCCCCACTCTCTCTTTGTGTCTGCTTTTCAGGTGTTCCACGACTAAGACAGCTCTCTCTGCCTTGGCCTCAGTCACAAGCCAAGATAATTCCATGCACCTCCCAGGCTGCCAAGAAAAATCTAATTCATGAAGATTGGGTCCACCTCCTCAATTGCTCTGGATGGTGCCCTAGGACCACCCTCACCACTCTGGTACCATCTTCCTATACTGAGTCCACTAAGTGTGAGATATTTTCCCTCCATTTTCAGTGAATATGCTCTTCTGGCACCAGTTTTACAAATACAAGAGGTACTTCCTTGTCTCAGTGCTATTCACTTCAGGTGGAGCATCCTCTCTGTGCAAATTGGAGCCTTTTTGGTGATTTTTTGCCTCTCTACCAGGTAGCCATACAGCCACGCTTACTCCCACACTCTCTTTCCTGTGGCTATGTTCAGTCTCACACACTCCTTCCTGTTGCATCAATCTCTGTCTTCAGCATGATTATAGTCTGAAGTATCGCCACCTGAGTGGTTTCTGTGGCTTTCTCTGTTTCTGTATTTTTCTCTGTTTAGAATAAACTTTATACGTTTCCATCCTATTTGGTGCCCCCTGTTGCAGGAGGGTGTTTCTAAACCACTATCTTAACTGAATCCCCCATTCTGATTTTCATTCTGAATAGACTGATTCAGGCTACCTGCTCACACCTCAACTATCCCCATAGTTGTCTGCTCCCTACTTTTCTACCAAATCTCCATTTCTTTTAATCTCTTCAAGAAGAGGATGTAACTAGGAAGAAAGTAGGTCATCTTACATGGACCATATACAGTAGTTGGAAAGCCAGTTATTCTCCCACTTCATCCTGAGGCATTGTCCTTTTGACTTTTGGCGTGGAAGGCAAACTGCCTAAGTTTAAAGTGCATCATCTATTAGCTATGTGACTTTGGGAAGTGTTCTTAATCTCATCTGTAAAATGGGGATAATGCTAATATCTCACTCATAAGATTGCCATGAATGATAAGAAAGATAGTGGAGTTAAAGTTCTTAGATTCATTCTTGGCATCCAGTGAACACTAAATAAACATTAACTGTTATTAAGATGGTAGGGATGTAGGCTCTGTGGCCAAAGTGACAGTTTCGGATAAGAACTTGATGCACTGGGTGAAATGTAAAGAGAGAGCTGTGCAATTCGATTATCCACCAACTCAGGTCTTAATCAACCTATGCACAAGACCTTCAGACTGAAGCTGATGTCCCCATGTTTACAAAACTCTGGCTGACCCAGCAGCTGCTACTTTTTACACTAAGGAAACGTGGTCCAGCCTATAATGCAATCGTCCTTTTCAAGATTCCTCTACTTCCTCTACTAAACTGAGGAGGCTTTTGTTTGATCACTGAGAATTTGCTACACTGAAAAGTGGTGGGCCAGGGAAGCCCAACATGGCATATCCTCATTAAGGGAGCAAGAGGAAGGCAAGAAAGTCAATTACAGCAGTCTGGAGTCCACGTGCAGGTGCTGGCACCAGGGGCTGCCAGCCACTTGTGCCTCTGGGCACCAGATAATAACTTCAGAATTGGAACTTGGACAGCCAGCCAGGCTCGGCTTCTGCTTCACAGCACAGGGACATGAAAGGCAATATCTTTTAGAATAGCAAAAATGTCCTGAAAGCAGCAGGGAGATGGAGTCCTTAATAGGTATATCCTCCTGGTAGATGGGTGTCAAGGAAACAGTCTCTGGCTGCTCATTACATGATACCAAGACATTGGGAGATGGCACAAAAGGCCGAAGTAAAATTTGAACACCATTTAATAGCCAGGACAAGTGTGTGGGTTCATGAGAATAAAGTCCACTAACTCATGAGGCACTCAGGACTCTAAGTACAGCACTGAAATGAGATGAAACTACAAAGAAAACCAGACAGTTCAATAAATTCACAAATTATATTCTTAACATGGATAAAAGTTAGGGAAACCTGGGCTCTGGTTTTAGTGGGTCTGGGGTCCTGCTTCCCAGAGGGCAAAGAAAATTATCTTTAGTCTTGAAAAAGGACGTTTTATGGGATGTATTCCAATGTAAAACCTTCTTTTGAAAACCAACTCAAACACAACATTTTATTTTATTTTGTTCTATTTTATTTTACTTTTCGGTGCTTGGGGATACTTGCAGGTTGAACTTGGGGCCTTGCACATACTTTGCAAGTGCTTTACCGTCATGCTGCACCTACCAGCCTATTTTTAATTTTTTTTTTATCTTGACTCAGGGTCACATAAAGTTCCATAGGCTGCCTCTGGCCTCCAACTCACAATAGTACTGCCTCTGTTCCTCACATTGCTGGGATTACAGGTGTGTACCACTGTGCCCAGCTCAAACAACTTAAATAAAATATCAAACATTGCCTGACACACAGCAAATATTCACTAGCTCCTATTTTTAGGTATATGTGTCTCTGTTTTATTCAGGTATAGGGAGTTCCTGAAACATAGGAGACATTCATTGTATGCTTACTGAGCATTAGAAGGGCCCAAAATACACCTTCTTTGATCTTTAGCATCTATCTTTACCATACACAGTAAAATTAATATTCTTAGAATTAACTTAGAATCTAGGAGAGAAAGAGATTCATGGAAAAAAGTAGCTGCTTGCTTACCTGCTCCGCCAATCCAGATAGAGACCAGAGAGCAGGTATACTGACAAAATGTATAGCATTTTTATTCTATTTATCAGACATAGAACAAAACATTCAGAAGCTCTATGTTTAATAATCTTGTCTAATCCCTGCTTTGCTACCAAATCTCCCTTTGTTTTAATCCCTGCTTTTTCCATAGAGCAACAAAAAACATCTACTAGGATAATATTTCTAGGAGACTTTTGGTTGCAAGGCCATGATCCCAGCTTCAAGTACAGCTGGATTCAGAGTTCAAATGCTGTTATTGTTATCAATGTTTAGGAACTCTCCTCTTTTCCATTTGCCTTTAAGAATTTTGGTTGCATTCCTAGATACCTCCCTCAGCATAGTAAAATGACAATATCAGCTCCAGATTTTATATTTTCTTATCCCAATAGCCCCAAGGGAAAAACAGATGTTCTCCAAAATTTTAGCCAAAGTTTCATTATAATCCATAAGTATGGAATGGATTATATACCACCCAAGAACAATCTACACAATCACTTTGAACAAGAGGAATCTGATGTACTGATTAATTTCGATCACGGCCAGGTCCTCTACCCCTGAACAAAGAGGAATAGGTGGATGTCTCCACAAACAAATGCTACATGATGTAGGCTTAATAAATGCTTGTGCAGATGAAAGCAATGTCACGTAAAAATTTAAGACCAATCTAAATAAGTACTGGAGAATTACATAATTATCTTCATTTTTTTTTCTCAATTTCCCTCTCCTTCACAGCCTCACGGTTTATCTAAGAACATTTATATTTGCCTTTTAACTTGTTATTAATGGAAAATCTAATTGCAATAGTCAGGATCCTGAGAGGCTTGAATACAAGGACAGATTGAGATTCCATCTCACTCCAACAGGAATGTCCAAGATCAACAAAACAAATGATTGATAACAAATACTGGCAAGGATGCAGAGAAAAAGGAACCCTTACATTCCCGGTAGGATTATAAAGTAGTTTCATTACTTTGGAACTCAATATGGAGATACCTCAGAAAAGTAAAAATAGAACTGTCATAAAACCCAGCAATACCACTCCTGGGACTATATCGAAAGGATGATAAGTCATCATATCAGAGGGACACTTGCATTTCCATATTTAATGCAGTATACTTCACAATTGATATCCGTCAACAGAGGAATGGAGAGAAAACATTGTCTACATACACAATAGAACATTACTCAGCAATAAAAAAGAATAAAATAATGTCATTTGCAGTAAAATGGATGGAACTGGAGAATATCAACCTAACTGAACAAACTCAGGACCAAAAAGAGAAATATCATATGCTCTCACTCGTATCAGGGAGTTAAAGCTAACTTAAAGAGAGAAAAAAACTATAAATATGCAGATATATTTTTAAAAAGAACAATCAAGCTTATCTATGAGGGGAAAATATGAGTAGAAAGAAGGGGTGAGGGTTTTAGCGGAGGGGAGCAAAGACTAAGGAAGAGGGCAGGAGAGGAAAAGTAACAGAGGGCTAAAAAGGGGGAAGGGGGTAATCTCAAGTTACATGATGTAACTCCAGGAATACTTGGGACAAAATGGGAATATAACCCATAATTTCATACATTTTTATCACATATTAATCAATGAGTTTTATAAATTATGTAACCTGATATAAGTATAATCAAAATGATGCAACAGGTGCACATGGGAATAACAACAGCCTTACTACTCTGCACCCCATAACATTTATTAATAATAAATAAATAAAGTGGACTTGAGTATTACCATGAAAAATAGAATTATGAGCCAAAGTCTATTCTCTGAACTATTAAAGCATCTTTCTCTCCCTCCCTGAACCTTCTCAAAACACCCAAATGAATTAATGGCCTACAGACAGATAAGTACATCCCCTCTTATTTAGATTCAAAGCTAAGGTTCTTGGTGGGTTTCCTGTTCTCACAGAAGAAGGAAGGTGTACAAGGGGAAAGTCCTTGAGCTGACAGTTTGGGGATGATTAAGAAATTACTTATGTACTTTAAAAATAGTGACTATAAACAAATAGCTGAGCTGGAACAAAATAATTGTTCGAATGTGTAAGAATTAAAGACTGATGATTTAAGAAACACTTGTTACTCATAACACATTCTAAAAAGAAGATATTAATATTCTCTTTGGGGTATATCTTTTCATCTCATCTTTTCCATAGAATTTCCATTATTTAATATTACCACATGTTCACATACTTTAATCATGTATTAATTTGTTTTTCAAGTTGCAAATTTACTTGATGAAATCTTAACAATTGTATTTTACCATAACTTCCTCATTATGTCTCTGAGAATCTACATTATTGTGTATCACTATAGCTCATTCATTTTCACCAATACATAGCACTTGATCATATGACTAGGTCTTGATTAATCTAATCTACTCCTTTTTTTTTTTTTTTTGATAGTCCAGGCTGGCCTCAAATTCAAAATTCTCCTACTTCTGCTTCCCCAAATACTGAGATTACAGGCAATATACTCCTGATGGACACACCTCTGTCATTTTCATTATTTGGGATCTATTTATGGTCTTATATATGAATTCTGAAAGAAAGGTAAAATTATTTTTCAGGGACTATTTTGCTAGGAGATAGGGCTTGTCTGTCTTCTACTATAATAAATAATGCCAAGTTGTTTGGAAAATTAGTTGGAACAGTAAATGTTCTCACCAACTGTGTATGTTTCAGTTGATCCATAGATTTGCTAACAATGATATTAAAATATTTTTCAGAAATTAACTTTGTATTTTAGAACAGTTTTGGTTTCATAAAAATCTTGTGAATTAGAGTTCCCAGTATATCTCACATATAGCTTCTCCTATTATTAGCCCAGGCTGGGATTTAGGTCAGTTGGTAGAGCGCTGCGCTGCAGTCTCTGAGGACCGGAGTTCAATTCCCAGCACTGCAAAAATAGGAGAAGGGCCTGGCAATCCACTCCCAAGGCAATCCCGAAACTGTCAGCCATTGAAAACCCTATGGGGGTCGCTATGAGTCGGATACTGACTCGACAGCACCTAACAACAACAATTATTAGCCCAGTATGCTATGTTTGTTACACTTAATGAATTAATACTGAACCATTAAGAGTAGTCCATACCTTACGAAGATTTCTACAGCTTTTACCTACGTCCTTTTCATGTTCAGGATGTTATCTAGAGTAGCACATGACATACACTTAGCATGTCCTCTTAAGTTCTTGGTTTTATAAGTTCTCAAATTTTATTTTTGATGCCCTTAGCAGTTTAAGCGAGGACAGGTCAGGCATTTAGTAGACTATCCCTCGATTTGAATTTGTGTAATGTTTATCCTGATGATTATTCTAGTACTGTATATTCTTGGGAGGAAGATCACAGAGATAAAGCACCATTTTCAATGCATCATATGAACAGCACATGCTATCAATATAACTTATCACTGTTGATATTAACCTTTATCACCTGACTTAGGTAGTGTTTACCAGGTTTCTTCCCTGAAAAGTTACTTTTTTTCCTCTTTCCATACTGTACTTCCTGGAAGTCATTAAGTACACTCCATACTTCAGGAGTGGGCTGTACTTCACTGTACATGAAATACAAACATAAATTATTGCAACATTTTTTTGCATGGGAGATTTATCTACTCTATCACTTATGTAGTTATTCAAACATGTATATCTACATGGATTGACATATTTATTTTCTTTTGTTTTAATTCAATGATATTTTATTTTCTCATTTCAATTATTCCAGCTTTGGCCACTGGGAACTCTTTGACAGACTTTTTAATCTTGTCAGATTGGCTGGGGACACTTCTTATCTCCTTAGGGTTTCGATTTGCATTTCAAAATTGAAATCTCTACTCTGAAAATTGGTTTTGCTAATTTTCCTATTGGGTTGTGCTTTTCTGATTGATTTCGTGGTCTTTTTTTTATGCTGGATTTTTGTTGTTGTTATATATGTCAAGGGATTCAGCTTGATTGATCTAACTACAGTCATCTTCAGTGTAATCACCATGATCGCCCCTTAGAAGCTCTGGATGGTTTTCCCCACATAGTTTGTCAGCACACTATAAATAAACAAAACCAGGAACATGGTACATGGACAACTGGACTGTAGCACTTTCAGCACCAGGACTGTGCCTAATGTCCTTGAGACAGCTTGACATCAACCAGGCAGATCTCAACTTGAATAAAAGTAATTTTTTCCTTATCATGATATAAACCCAAATCTCTGACTCAAATCACAGGGAATCAGTGGTCTTGCCACTACTCATAACTACACTTTTATCCATAATTTCCCAATAAACTATAATCAGTGCAATCCTGGATCTGTCTATTTCTTTCTTCAATCTCACAGCAAATCAAAGCTGCTTCTCATAGACGGGGATCAGGTTTTTCAGGAACTGAGACACCATCTTCCCATTTTTAGCTTCTCTTATATTTATGAAGTCTACTGATATACCAAAGTTCTTATTAGTAATGTAAATAAATAGAAATCTTTTTCTTTATGCTTTGAAGAAATGAAAGATGAGTTTAGGAATTCTGCACTCCTTGTGAAGTATGATCAAAAGATACAGTGAATATTTAAATTATATGTTAAAAAATTTATTGCAGTAAAAAACATCCTGCCACTAAAAACCCTGAAAATATTCCCCTCATCTTTGAACACACTCATCTCATCATTCTTTATCATCATGTATTGAAGAGTATTTTGTCAATAATCTAACAATATTTTGGCTATTTTACAAATTGAGATGCCACATTTGAATGGATTCTTGTCTAGGATCTCTATTATGCTCCCTTCTTCAATTATTTATCAATTTTGGAATAACACATGGCCTCAATTACAAAATTTTATTTATTTTCTAAATTTCACTTAGTTGAGTAAGTCCCTGAAACTTGTCACTTTCAGGAGTGAGTGACTTGGGAATTGTTTGCCATTCACTTTATAATATAAATCATAGTATCTTTTGTTAAGTTCCATAAAATCAAACCAAAACATAAGTAGTTGATGGAATTAAATTTATAGAACTTGGGAAACTGACCTCACTACAGCATTCCTCTTGTTGTTAAGTGCCGTCCAGTCAGATAGTGGAATCAGACACTGACTCATAGCTATGTACAACAGGCAAAACAGTATTCTTAGTGTTTCTCTGATATTCAAAGGGTTTTCAATGGCTGATTATTTTGGGGGGAGTGGGACACAACCCAATAGCACCTGGTGTTCCCAGGTGGTCTCCCATCCAAGTACTAACCAGGCCCAACTCTACCTAGCTTCTGAGATCTGATGGGATCAGATACCACAGTGGTATGGCTGGGACCATTCCCTATAGCATAAATATTTATAATATTCCAATCTATATCTATCTATCTATCTATCTATCTATCTATCTATATAGTCTTTAATATATTTAAATAAAGTTTATAATTTCCTCAGAATATTGTCTATTGTCCTGTTCATCTGTGTATTTATCCAGCATTTATTGAGAAAATCTGGTCACAGCATAAATTAAGAATTTGATAAAAAGAAGAAGAAATAGAACAAGGGATGAAGGAAAGAGAGAGAGAGAGAGGGAGAGGGAGAGGGAGAGGGAGAGGGAGAGGAGAGGAGAGGAGAGGAGAGAAGAGAAGAGAAGAGAGAAGAGAAGAGGAGGAGAAAGATGAATGGGGACTATGTGTTTTGGGCCTTGAAAATTAAGCTTGGATTTTGTCCAGGTGGGAAATCAGTGTATTTTTTTGATCAGTAAATACATGAATTCAAATATTATAGTGGCCTGAAGGAAATGCATGAAGGTAGAGAAAGACTAAAGGTAGCAACACCAGTGAGAGGAATTACAGCCATCAGATGAACCATTTCCAGTCAGACTGTACTGTTGAACAGTGATGGAAAAAAAAGTGAGAGATTTATATAGTTTGGAGGAAAAAGGAGTGATTCATGGATAAAATAAATAATTTTAGTAATGTTCTATAAAATAATTCTCTATAATTTATGTCTATTACAAATGTATGACAGATACAAAGGTAAAGTGACTTAAAACTTCAGTTTTCAAGTCCAAGCTAACGACATCAAGGACTTGGTTAATCATTCATTTGATACAACTTTAAAGATAAGAATTTCCTATGTGATCTGAGCAACTCTCTACCACAATGGCTTATTTCAACATTTTATGTGAAATAAAAGTTTGATTTAGGTAAGTGAAGCTCCTCCAAATAACAGTAAATATTAAATGGTTATTATTATACATTACTAGATACAATAACTGCAGAAATGAAAGTCAGCACTAGACTAACAGAAGCTGCAAATCTGAAGAATATTAAAGTGGATAAAAAGGTTAGAAAATCCTATAGATACAGGACAGGATAGAGAAAAAAGGTGGTGTCTCACATGTGGATTCCTATCCACTTTTTCAACACTCCCTGGTTATTTCCTGCTTATGGTCCAACTAACATTCTATTGTTCCAAGGTAGCAGTAAATTTAGGCCATCACCTGAAACCTACTAGAAGACAAACTCAGTAGCTGATGCGTCTTTGACCCCCTCGTGTTCAGAATGGAGATTTGCACATAAGTCCTACATATAGATGATGTTACAGTGAGAACAGTTCTAACAATTTTACTTGAAAGAGCAGATCATTCATAGGCACACACTTGATTCTGCTCTGCAAATTGCTGTTCTTTATGGGCTCCTGGGATCCCTACTAGATAGTAAAAGGGTTCTTATTTAGAGCTTCAGAAGAAGTCAACAAATTAGGTCAGCTGGGTATTGAAAAGTATCAGGAAGTGGTGGTGATTTGTGTGTACCATTTGCACAAATATCAAAAGTGCTCTTGTCAGAAGATCAAATACCAAAGGATCCAGTGGTTGCTTCTCGTTCAAAATTAATCTTCCACAAATAATTTCTCAGTTAGCAGCCAGTTTTTTTAAACCTGAGGCTAACTTATCTGAGTCAAATTTTAGTTGTTCTCCCTCTTGAAATGAAATATTTTGAGAATAACTATCATTTACAATTCAAATTAGGACATACACCAGAATTTTGTCCAGTATTAAATTATGAACATTTTCAAATATACAGTGACACTGGAAGACTTTCAAGTGAACCTAAAACTACCCACTATCTAACTCTTATTATTGATACTGTCCAATGTATGTTTTATTGCATATCTACCCATCTGTCCATTTTTTTTCACCCATGTATCAGTCCTTTCTATTTGTAAGCATTTCAGAATCAGCTGCAAACGTAAGTACCCTAAACATTTCAGCACACATACATCTTCCCAGAAAATTTTAGGATATTGGATGGTTCATCTCAGAGATAATGTGTAGTTAGAGAATAGTTGTTCCCCAGTGTGAGTTGCTGTGCAAACAATGCATATCCATTACCAGAAAGGGACACAAGAGTTTCTGATTCCCTATTTCCTTTTCCGGGCTGGGATTTAGCTCAGTGGGTAGAGTGCTGCACTGCAGTCTCTGAGGCCCCGAGTTCAATTCCTAGCACTGCAAAAATGGGAGAAGGACCTGGCAATCCACTCCCAAAGAAATCCTGAAGCACTCAGCCATTGAAAACCCTATGAGGGTCGCTAGGAGTCAGATACCGAATCAACGGCACCTAACAACAACAACATTTCCTTTTCCAACAAACACTACACCTCGCCATCTAGATTAGGAATGTTCAGTTAGTGGCATAAACCATACTTATGCTGTGTTTCATTAAGACAGAGAAGTTCTTTGAAGAAAAGGAAAAAACATTCATATAAGATATATAATTTGGCTGATTCATGATCCATGAGTAATACTTCAATATTAATATACTTAGGGCATAAGAAATAGCTATTGTTGTTAGGTGCTGTCTAGTCAGTGGCCAACTCAATGGAACCTAACAACAATAATATCTATATCGACCATGGAAAAAAGCTATATGTACCTCCACTGTATTCTTCTACCCATCCTTCTTTGGATAGGAATAATACAGATTGTGGAATTAACATGTAAAAGGATCCTTGAAAGTGGGTGGGAACTTCTGAACTTAGTTAAACCTTGGTGTATAAAAGACTTGAATTGGATAACAAATATAGCTCTGATTTTAGGTTGGCCTGGACTTTTCAAATCCTAAAAACAAGCCTATTTGTACGTGGCAACCCACTCCCAAGGCAATCCCAAAACAATCAGCCATTGAAAACCCTATAAGGGTCACTGTGAGTCAGACACAACTCGACAACACCTAAAAACAACTAAGAAGTGTCCAGAGGAGGTATGTCATCTCCACAAGATTTGTGGTTGCTGTTAGGTGCCATCAAGTCCTATTCGACTCATAGCAACCCTCATAGGGTTTTCAATGGCTGATTCTTTTGGAATTGCTTTGGGAGTGGATTGTCATGTCCTTCTCCCATTTTTGCGGTGCTGGGAATCAAACTGGGACTGCAGAGTGGTGCTCTACCCACTTAGTGGTACCAAATTACCCACACCAGAAGGTACTTAAAACCATTGGTAAAGAAAAATGGAGGGGATAACTGTATCCTATGGAGTACAGCTCACTCATATTGGTTGTAAGTCTGCAACTGTAAATGGAGACAAGTGTTCTTAAGAAAATAAACATGGCACCATTAAGCAATAACAAAGGTACTGGAGTTGGACTGGAGCTAAGAAAAGGCTTTGTTGAAGAAGTGACTCTAGACTTGAGATGTAAAAAATAAGTTAAATGTACTAGCAAAAGAAGAGAATAAGAGAGCTGGATAAAAGAATTGATCATATAGTGGAATTAACAAGTTAAAGAATTAGCAAGAAGTGGGAGTCCAATAAAGGCCAAGGAAAAGAAGGTACAGAGGAGCTGACATGAGAAGGTAAGAGGCAAAGTTGTGAGACATGAGGGGAAGGAATAGGCAACCTGTCCTTAAGCCTTGAATAAGATCATGAATGCCTAGGGAGGGTGCACATTTCAAGGTATGTTCCTTTCACTGGATAGTGGAGGAGGACAAATTGGATAAACAACACTATTTATTTAATCCAACTTGCCAAATACACACTCTTCTTCTTTGGGTCTTTTATGATAATCTGTCATATTTCTTTTAGCTCACTTCATTTACTTTAATCTGTGTCGTATTACAGTTATTTTGGTATCCTTGTCTAATCCTCTTCATTAGATTAAAAACTTCTAGCCTAGCACTCTTATAAGAACTATCTGATGAGTTCAAAGAAAAAGCTTTGTAAATATCAAGCTTATATGTGGATTACCAGGAGATCACCAGGTTCATTAGGTCAAGGTGTAACTTTGAAGAGTTGTTAAAATGTGTGATATATCCTTAGTCTTTGGAGTTTCTTGTCTCTTCACTTATCAGGATTTTCCATAGTTGCTATTCATATCTTTGTAGTCTTTTTTTGTATTATATGACATTATTTCAAGTATTTAATATTGTAGATTTTATATATTTGTTGTTCATATTTATACTTGCCTTCATATATACCCCACTTGGCACTAGGAAGTATTTAAGACACCATTTGTGGGGATAAATGAATAGTTCTTCCACTAGTATGGGCATATTACTTAGACTTTCTAGATTTCAACATTCTGATACTGGCAACAAATAATACCTACCTTTATCAGTTCTTATAACGGTTCCATGGCAGCAATGACATAAGGCACAATATCTGTAATATATAAGCCCAGGATCAATGTCAGTAACTGCTATTATGTCTGTGAATGTATTGATTATATTAACCTTCACCAGAAAAATAGAGCCTTTTGTATATGTGTGTAAGAGAGAAGAAGGGAGACAGACAGAGAAAGAGGGAGATGGAGAGTTGGAGGTAGATGAGGAGGGAGACAGGGTGGGGAGAGAGAGAAGGAGGAAAAGAGAGAGAGACAGGAAGACACACACACACACACACACACACACACACACACGGTGGGGAGAGTTTAAGGAATTAGCTAATACATTATGGAATTGGTACAAAATCTGTGGGGTGAACTAGCAGAGTGGAGACTAGAGAAGAGCTGATGTTGCCAGTGAAGTCTGAAGGCCATCTGCTAATTTCGTCCTGCTAGGAGAAGGATCAGTCTTTGTTCTCTTTAGGCCTTCAAGTATTTAAATGAAACCAACCCACGTGATGAAAGGCAATCTTCTTTAATTCAAGTCCACTGATTCAAATGTTAATTATATCAAAAAATACTCTCAGAGACACATGCAGAATAATGTTTCACCAAATATCTGGGTACTGTGGTCCACACAAGTTGAAACATAAAATTAACTATCACAATTCTACTCCTCCTCAACTTGGCACCCATATGTGTTGTTAGGTGCTTCAGCTCGGTATCCAACTCATAGAAACCCTATTTACAACAGAAGAAACACTATTGTTGTGCTTCTCTGCTATTCATGGGGTTTTCAATGGCTGATTGTTTTTGGGTGGAGTGGGTTGCCAGGTCCTTCTCCAAAGTCTGTAGAACCTGGTGTTCCCAGGCAGTCTCCCACCCATGTACTAACTAGGCCTGATACTACTTAGTTTCCGAGATCTGACGGGATCAGATGCCAGAGAGGTTCAGCCTCAGGCAGTACCCATGTGTATCTCTTTAAATTATGCATAATCTCTAAAAATCAGTAAAGACAATAACAAGAGCATACTTCCTCCTAGCATCATACAACCACCCTGTGCTCAACCGAAAATGCACTAACTCTTTCCTGAGAAGGTGCAGTCTTTGAATGGTATTTATTCTTCTCTTTAATACCATGTAACTAAAATACTATGGAATACTATGGAATACTATGGAATAAAGTCTCAATGGAATAAAGTCTCAATATTTTATATTACATGAGAAAAAGATGGGAGAAGGAATAATTTTTTGTTTTTGTTTTTGTTTTTTTTTTGGTTAATGAGCACACATAACAACAAAATAAGGAAGATGTAGTTATGACAACTGCAGTTCTCATTTCTGCCACTGGTCACTAGTTGTAGCTGGTATTTACAACTACCTTCTTCCATTACCTCTTCCACAGTAACTTTTCATTCAATTGGTCACAGCTCTTTATCTGGTGGTATCAACCCAAATCTTCTTTTTTGAGGGGTATGGACTATTTGAAGCCCCATCTGATTGGCTTGTTGTACTGACCTCAATCACAAATCATAGTGATACTAAGAAATGACCTAGGAGATCTCCCTATTCCAGACATACTTTTCATTACCTCATTGTGAAGGTAGCAAATTTCTCCTTTATAGGCAGGGTCAGTCACCCCAGCCATAACAGTAAGTTCTTTCTTAGCCTATTGATTTCAAGGCATGAGGAGCCCAAAGTGCGAGGCAACAGTCATAAATTCCAGTTTACTGGAATTATTAGGTTTTATTTTCGCTTTTGTTCTGTTTGTTCGCTTTTCATGTGCTAAGCACAAAGCACACACTCTGTCACTGAGGTACACCCCCAGCCGGTGGAATAACTGTTATATCCCCTGAGGGAAACATTTCTCTCTTTGGAACTAAGACCTCAGGATCAGCAAAGCATAAGGTCATCTAACCAATGATGATGATGGAGGTGGTGGTAATAGAACAGGAATGTCTTTCCCAGCTTTAGAATTGATATCCTTTCTATATACTTTAATTAATTTTGATAATGAAATAGCTAATCAGTAATAGTGAATGAGTCATTTAGGTATTCTGAATCCCATAGTTATCAAGGAAAATCATCAGTAGAAGTAATTACTACCATTTACTAAGTGTCTACTAAATGTATCATACATAAATTTGCCTCTTCACATATCAGGATTTTTCATAGTTGCTGTTTTCATCTTTGTAGTTTTTTCCTTTTTTGGTATTATATGACATTATTTCAAGTATTCAACATTCTACATTTTACATATTTATTGTTCATATTCATGATTGCCTTCATATATACCATACTTGGCACTAGAAAGTATTTAAGACACCATTTGTGAGGATAAATGAATAGTTCTTCTATCAGCAAAGGCATATTACTTAAACTTTCTAGATTTCATAGTGCTTTACATACATAAATTTGTTTTATACATCAAATTTGCAAAACAAGCATTACTAACCCATCTTATAGTTAAGAAAAGCAAGGTTCAGATATGTCAGAGCTGGGATTAGAAATTATGTCTAGTTCCATTATAAAAACTGGAATAATGAAATTTTGTGATTCTTTTAAAATAGTTTAGGAAATACTGTGGCAAATTTGAATCCATCTACTTCTCTCCCTGTGGCAGTGTACAACTTATTCTAGCATGTTTCATAGTGTTTTGATATCTTCTGGTTACTCATCTACTTTTTACAACATTCTGATTCCTCATTAAAGACCAGAAGGATGGGATTATGTACAAATTGTGTACTTCTATTTAGCACAATATCAAATGCAATGAGAGAGTAAATGACGGAGGAACAATGGGTAATATGCACATACCTACTTATACACACAGTAAAATGCTACCTTCAAATGCCAGTTTAGTCATGCATTCTGTTCTAATGACTTAGAAACTGTTACAAAAATAGCATGATTAGAAGACAGGTAAACAGGCTGTTGGACTGAATTTCATGAAAATTGTGCTGTAATCTTTGTTCTTATTCATAAATATTTGTGATTCAAAGTGAAATTTTTAGCATGTTTCCTTATCTCTAAACTAAAATCACTGGACTAGATTAACCCATTAAAAAAAGGTCTATGTTGTTGTTTTGTTTTGTTTGCAGTACTGGGGGGCTGAACCAAGGGCCTCACGAACTCTATGCAAGTGCTCTAACAATGAGCCACCGCCAGCCCTTTTTTTTTTTTTTTTAGTTTTTATTTTGAGACAAGGTTAAGTTGTGTACGCTGCCCCAAGCCTCAAACTCATGATCCTCCCATGTCACTGTGATTACAGGCATGTGCCACATCACCCAGCAAAAACCCTTCATGTTTTAACATATACTTTTTTGTTCTGCAGTTTAAAAATGGTTCCTCTCTCCTCCGTGTACATACACAGAACTATACCTCCCAGCATATCTTGTGGATAGGCGGGAGCCATGTGAATAGTTCTAATGACCGTGAGTGAAAGTGATGTGTATAGAACCCTCCTATTCTCTTTCTCTGTCACAGTAATCAGAGAACTAAGGTGTTGAGACCACAGAGCTATAAGACTGAGGTAGACTTCCTTTCCCTTTTAATCTGCTTGGAAAGGAGCTTCCTTTCTAATTTTTAAAAAATCACATCGGGGCCTTCTCCCCAAAGCCCAACAACCTCATTAAGTTAACAAGCATAAGGATGAGGAATAAATTTAATATTTTAATAAGAAAATTCATATTTTTTAAAAACTTGGAACAAATAATATGCTTGATCACTGGCATGTGGGATTAATTGCAAGGAAAGGCATGGAAATTCTACCACTTTTTTTGAGATAATTGTTACCAAAGAAATCTCAATTTGGAGGGAGAAGGTGTCATGACTTAATTATGAGAATAAAAATGGCTCCTAGCTCACCAATAATTACCACAGAATAAGAAAGTTGTATAGTCCCCTCTTGGGGCTTAATCTCTTATTTCAGATATGGCCTAGAAGTGTGATAATAGGAGAGAAAAGCCTCAAAAGGAGCAAGTGGGGGGTTGTGAAGAACAACCTCAACTTTGGAAGCCAAGTGACATGGTAGAGTTACAAGACAGAAATACATGTGAACCTCTAAAAAGATAGCAGACCTGCAGTAACTGGACACAAGCCAAGAGCATGTGAGTCAGAAATGCACATTCACTTGCTTAGACCCTGAATTTGGGGGGACTGGTGTATTATTCCAGCAAAAACCAGTTTAATTTGAATATTACAGATACTTCTTCCATTTGTATAAAACATAACAACTTATTTCTTATCAACTACTCAGTTTTTTTTTTATTTTTGTACAATGCAAAATTGACAGCTAGCTCTCACTGAGCAGAATATTTCCAGATAAAACATGGCACACTGAGGTATTGGCCCTGTCTACAAGGTAGGTCTAATAAAATATTCCAAAAGGTTAAAGCAGGAGACATTCAGGTTCATTTAAATAAAAGTATTGGAAAACCTAGATGAACCGTACTTAATTCTATCTGAGACCAGGGCGTGTGTGTGTGTGTGTGTGTGTGTGTGTGTGTGTCCCCAGGACTTCTTCAGTAAATCTCCTTACATTCCAGTAGCTTACTTCAATAAGCTAACTCCTCTACTGCAAGTACTACATTAAGACATTATGAGCCTAAGATGAGACCAAGACTCCAGCTACTGAAATACAGTTGCCTTGTGGTGAACATCCAGGTTCATCAATTCAGCTGTGAATAAAAGCTAAGGAGATGTGCTGCCATCAGTGGCAATGCTTTGAAGGTGCCCAGCTGAGAATCCCCTGGAGACCAATTCTGCTAACACACAAGGGGCCCCTCAGAGTCTATTTTACAACTGTTTCTACAGAAAGCACCAACATACATTCCAAGAAGTCTGACTGCTTTCCCATTTATCACAGGGACCAAATATGCTGTCTTTGTCCCTAGCAATTAGTACCTTATTTTTTTTTGTCTTTTCCTTCAGATGACCCTTCAGAGGTTTAGAATATTTACAGATGACTAATCAATGTTTAAGAGGCAAAGCATGAGTTAGTGTGGCAGATCTCAAACTCAGCTGAATGAGCGGGTCAGACAAAATCCATATACTCTATTTCAATTATCTTCCTCCATACTGTGTGTTCCAAATATGGAAAACTTGCAGGCCACTTTTTTGCAGGCTGTCATGCATGTTTCAGTGCCAATACCACACACAGAGAGAAAGTCAGGTTAGAATCCTTACTTTGGAGGGAGCAGGCGTGACAGCTTCATTCTAACTACTATCTAGAGAGAACTTACTACTTACCAGATATTCTTCTTCTAACACTTATTTTGTGTCTACTAGCCTTAACAAGCACATTTACTCTCATTTTTAAAATGAGGAAATAAACCAACATCAAAATAGCCAGAATGCCAGGCCTTTCTCCAAAACGATCTCCAAGGCTTGCATATGGAACCATCACAACCAGCAATATAAAAACAGACCAGAGACATGAAAGTAATGCAGGAAAGCATTTCTCTATTTAGTCGAAATTGTCAACACAAAAGATTCAGTGATATTAACCAGAATCAAGTACTATGCTCTTGTATCCTGGGTGAGAATAGTAAATTGACTCTACTACAGTATGCACTGAATATACAGGATATGTGTACACTGAAAATGCAAAACCTACTTGCAAAGTGACCAAAACCCTGAACTTCCTGTCAGCAAATTCTCCCAAACAGCACGGTAAGAACTTGAAATCAGAGGATATCTTTTATGGTACTACTGAAAAAATATATATAAAAATTGCTGTCTGTTCTTTTCCCAAATATTCCTCACTGCTTATATGCCCAAACTAATTTGTAAGTAGTACAGTAGTAGTCGTCCAAGAAACGTGTTTTTTATTCAATATATGAAACATTGATTATATTGGAGGGTTTATCTAAAAATCATTTAATCACAAATTGTCATAGTATCTTATTGATTTGTCACTGGCTATTGTTCATTAAAATGCCAGAGAGCAAGGAATTCATTTCTAGTGCTCTCTCCCAGCTACCAGATTTTTATCTCCCAACAGTATAATTCAAGGTCAAGGGTATTTATTGGGTTTAGATAGAAAAGCAATCAAAGTAGTTTGGGTTTTAAAACACACGAGAGAAGGAAGTTTGCAGTTTTTGCTTACCCTAAGGATTACTGCTTTGATCTCAATATGCAATCTGAAAAGTCTCTGGATGTTCGCTGAGGTTTCAAGGTTTAGAGTGGGAGAGGCCCCCCTTTTTTTATTTCACTACTTGCAGAAAGAGTGATAGTAATTATTGCCTTTTATTCCCAAGCAATTTTGCTTTCTGAGTGACTGCATTTTAAATTCTGTGATCTATCTCCAAGGTAATCTTAAAGTCAACAGACTGCTTAATTCACCACTTTCTGGGGCAGAGGAGTCAGTTTAGTAATGTCAACAGCCAGTTTCTCACTGAATCTTCAAGTTCTCTAGAAATTGGTTGGACAGAATTTCTGTGTATGTTTGATACCTATGAACCTAGGTGGACTTTTAGGTGAATCAAGTCAAAAAAGATGATAGATGCATACTAGCACTCTCTAGAAAAGATGAGATGATGAACTTCCCAAAGGAGAAACAATTAAAATTACTTTTCCAGCTATATGCAAATACCAAGAACTCCCCATAACTTGACAAAAAAAGACATATCCTCTCAAATGTAAGTAGATTTTCAGAAAAGAGAAGGGATTGATTAATATACATATTAAACACTCAAGTTCATTAATAGGAAAAAATTTATATTAAATAAAAACTATAATACACTACCTGAGCAAGTAGTACAGGCATTTATTACCATTTTCAAGAGTTTTATACTGTACAGAATTGTGTGCTTGGTGGTAGAGCAGTATGTATGCCTATACCACCATCACACAAGCATGTGAGTAATGTGTTGTGCTGTGACGTTATGACAGCTGCATCACTAGGTGAAAGAGATTTTTCAGCTCCATTAAAATCTTATTGGACCACGACCATATGGGTGGTCTGCCATTGAATGGAATATCATTATGAAGGTAGTGCAAATACTGGCCAAGTAATCACTCAGAGCCATGCACTGTTAGATGTGAAGAATGAATATAAAATAACACCTTGTGTCCTCAAAAAGATCAAATTCTGGTTTAGGAAGTAAAAACTGATATTATTCTCTTCAATTTTAAATCATAGTAAACATTTTAAAAGAGTATACATAGAATGCAATTGGAGAACAGTGGGAGGAGACGTTAATTCTTTTTTTTTCTTTTTAACAAATCAAAGGATTTTTTTTTTTTAATGTGCCCTTCATGGAACAAACTCCCAGCCATCAAATATTGAAACTAAAGCCAGAGCCTCAGTCTGTGGTCAGCACCACGGACAAGAGCCATAAACCAGGCACCAGAGAGGGTTATTCTGATGCCAGGAAATTGCTGAGGACTTTGCAAAAAGACTCAACTCTGATGTACAGCTTGAGGGATAAAAAGGAGTTCTTTGGGAAGTGAAAAGGGAGAGAGACAGAGAATAATACGGGAAAATACTGGAAGTTTGAGATTTATCAAAGTTCTGCTATTGTTTCAACTCATACTGGACTTCTGCTCACATCTTTACCAACACAGAGAATAAAAATTAAGAATCTGTATTAAACAGCAGGATATTTCACACTTATTTATTTATACATTAACTTAATATGATTATTAACATTAAAGAAAAAGCCTTGCTCTGTTACTGAGTTTCAAAACCCACTTTGGAGGAATCTGATCGTCTAGAGCAGAACTGGAGGACATGGGGCTTCCCTCAGCCATCAGCCCTTACACAGTATATATCCAGTGTTCACACAGTCAACGGAAGTGTACATTGCTCTTATCCCAATGGATATTCCAAGACCTGTGCTACTGTTTGAAGATGTCTCCTCCAAAGTTCAGGTGCTACCTATGTGATAGTATTAATAGGCAGGGCTATTTTAATTGGTAGGGCCAATGTTACAGTATTAATTGGTAGACCATGAAGGTTTTGCCTTCATGGGGAATTGGATTAGGTATCCTTGTAAAAAGGATTTTGCCTTTCCCCCCTCGGCCATGTGAGGACACAGTATTCCTACCTTCCTGAGGATGCAGCATTCAAGGGATACCTGGGAAGCAGTGGTCAAACTCTCATCCGACAATGAACCTTCTGGGACCTTGACCTTGGATTTCCCAGGCCTTGTCTGTAAGAAATAAATTTTTTTTCATTATCAATTACCCAGTATGTGATGCTCAATTATGACAATACAAACAGACTAAATAAGCCTGAGACTAAGCAACTTGCAGAGTGAGTCATGTTACTTCACAATCAGTACCAATATAATTGTGCTTAACAAGATGCTTTTTGTTTTTTAGAGTTCTTTTTGGTTTTCAAAGATATCAGCACCCATAAGCCTCCCTAAAGTTCAATGGTAATTATAAATAGGACATTTTCAAAAGTTCTCATGCACACAGAACAAATATTGGCTCAAGGTTTTACAAAACATTGTCTTGCATATAATACAGGACAGAAAATGACTTAATGAATGAAAAACAGTCAGTCTCATCCTCATTCCCAAATCTCACTGTGTGATAATTAAGACCTTGGGGATCCATCACTGTACATTTGATTTTTATGGCATCGAATTTATGCAGTTACTGGAAATGAGAGGTGTGTCTCTTTTATTTATGTCTTTTGGGAAGGAATCATAAACCACCAAGAATCTAGGAAAATTGACAGTCCTTTTCTCAATTCAATTATTTCTGTTACATCTCTTAACTTTTGGCTACTTTAGCTCAGGTCAGTGCTGCAGGGAACAGCTGATTTTGTGGACCGTCCATGTGCATAGTTCCAAAGGCAGAAAAATAGGGAATGTTTGAACCAGGAGGTAGTTAAATAAATTAGGACTTTATAAATTTTAAGTCACAAAAAATCTGACTATTTCTAGCTCAAATAGAATGCACTGACTACTTAGTGGGAAACCTAGGTGATTTCCCACTATATCATCTGTAAGACTGAGTCATTAAAGCAAGGTTTCAGGCAAGCTTAGTAGGTCCTTTCTGTCCATAGTTTGGTCCTTCCATGAGCTTAGTTGATTCTTTTCTCAGAGATGCTGAAGTTCCAGCTATGTGTTCACTGAGATTCAAATTTAGTAACACAGAGGACTTGCCTTTTTAAAAGTATCTCCTGAACAAGACAGTATCATTGACTACGATTATATTGTATTATCCAATACAACACCAACCATGTGGCCAAAGGGACAGACTTCAGATCCAGGCCAACCCTGGAGCCAAGGGTGGTTTGATATCATCAGAACTGTAGGGACAAGGAGCTGCAAGTCTATGATTCTGAGTCTTTTCAAAATAGCACCATTGAGCCGGGCACGGTGGCGCACATCTGTAATCCCAGTGCCTCGGGAGGCAGAGGCAGGAGGACTGCAAGTTCGAGACCAGAGGTAGTCTGCGTAACTTAGTGGGACCTGTCTCAAAAAGTAAAAAAAAAAAAAAAAAAAAAAAAAAAAAAAAAAAAAAAAAAAAAAAAAAAAAAAAAAAAAAAAAAAAATGAACTGGAGGTGGCAGCTCAGTGGTTCAGCACTTGTACAACATGCAAGCACAAGGCCCTGGGTTTAATCCCCAGTACCACAAAAAATAAATAAATAAATAAATAAATACAAGCACCATCTACAATGTTGATAAAAATTAATAAAAAGCATTTTAAGGACTCAAAGGCTGCGTAAATAGTTTGATTTCCAAGCCTTGTCTCAGATATCCCCCAGTTGCTTATCTCATTTCTGATGCCTCTCTTGATATTTTCTCCCCATCTAAGCTTTCCAGAATTCCAAGATGGGAGAAGAGGACATTTAAAGTCTGAAACCCTCTGCTCAAATCTTGGACACCAGGTTCACATTCTTACAGCTATGCATATGTTCCTTCCTTATTGTGATCCTCTAGGTGGCTTAGGAGAGAGGGCAGCAAACCACTCCAGCCTGTGGGCCACATCCATCCTGCCACCTAGGTGCATTAGGTTTGGGATTCAAGAGGCCTTTTACATTTTCAAGTGGTTAAAAATATCAAAGTTTTATTCTCATGTCTAAAGACACAGAAAAAAGAATATATGAAGTTCAAATATCAGTGCCCATGCATACAGAAGTTCTTGAAACAGCTATATTCATTCATTTACATAATTCTATGCTTGATTTGTGCTACAGTGACAAAATTTAGTAGTTGACAGATAGCATTCAGCCAACATAGTCGAAAGTGCCTACTGTCTGGCCTTATACAAAAAATGGCTGCCAACCCTGGGTAAAGGGCAGTTGCTCTCACACTTGAGTTACAGTAATCACTACCAGTGCCCTCCACAGACGGTTGGAGTCCAGTTCAATAAGATTACACTGGGACCCAGAAATCTGCCTAAAAACCTGTACTCATGATTCTATGTGCATCTTCTGAAGCCCACATTTCAGGAAAATCATGTCTTCCTCATAAAATACCCTAAGGAGGGGGATCGTGACACTATATATTTGGATCTTTCTTCAGCACAGCATTTCTGCTGAAAGGCAACTTAACAGCACTGGCAGTTATGAACACAAAAATAAAAGCCAAAGGTTATTTTCATTTTAGTAATAGCAACTCCTCAAGGGAATCAGAAAATCATTGGCTTCTTTCCTGTTTCATTCAGAAGAGTTTTTAGGGATGAAAAACAGACAAACTGTGGTCTTCAAAATCAATCTTTTATGCTCCTTAGGAGCCAGAAGTTAAATGGAGACAAGAGACGACACATTGACCACAGACTAAAGACAGAGCTGAAAGCAAAGCAAATCATCCAAGAGGAAAGAAAGGGGATCCCAGAGCTCAGCCTATCCAGGAAACGTGCCAAGTAAGGGACCATCAAATCAAGAGTTACCTAGAGTGACAACTGCCCCTGGAGAGCTTAAAAGGAGCTATCAATGATGAGAAATAGGTGAGAGTCTGGGAAACGAGAGGTTGAAAAGTAGATTTTAAGTGGGCGCCACTGCACATGCCTGGATTACCAGCTACTCAGGAGGCTGAGGTGGGAGGATGACAGGTTCAAAGCCATAGGCAGCCAACACAACTTAGTGAGACTCTCTCTCAAAATAAATAAATAAATAAATAACAAGGGCTGGAGGTGTGGCTCAATGGTGGACCACGCATAGCATGTGCTAGGTCCTGGGTTCAATCCCCAGTACAGAACCAAAAAAAGTAGACATGCCATTCAAGGTTCAGTTTGGGACTGGGGTTGGGTTTGAGTTCGGGTTTAAAATTTGACTCTTATGTGTTGATAGACAAATAAATTTTTTCAACTTTTAAATAGCTAATGATACAGAAAACAGAAAGAAAACATTAAGTGTATAACCCAAACCCAATTTTCACTGGATTTGGGCTCAAAAAATTTTTAAATGGTTGAACCAGAATGGATTCAGGATTTAGGTTCAGTTTGAAGTCTGCTATCTACACATAGGATTTAAACTTAAACTTGAAACCTATCTGAACCCTCTCCATTTTACCATATTGAGATTGCACCTGAACCTGAACCCAATTTTTCATGAGTTTAAAGGACTGCATAAGTCAGTGTTCTGGTTATCAGTTACCCTATTTGTAAAATGAAGTTAACATTTTACATGCCTATAGATAGATGCCTGCAGCTGTACCATTGTGGCATCTGATCCCATCACATCTCAGAAGCTAAGCAGGATCCAGCCTGGTTAGTACGTGGATGGAAGACCGGTTGGGAAGGCTTGGGAGAAGGATCTGGCAACCCACAATCAGCCACTGAAAACCCTATGAATAGCAGAGAAGCACGACAATAGTATTTCGCCTGTTGTAATAGGGTCACTAGGAGTCGGACACCAACTAGATGGCACCTGATAACAGCAGATAGATATGAACCACATTATGTGGGGCATTAAGTACATGGTTATAGTCCCAAGGTGTCTTTTTAACAAAAGCTAGAGGGAGGCTGGCTTAAGGTACATACAACTGTATACACAACTGCCCAAAGCTGCATAGAAGAGGAGATCATTTTCCAATTCTCCTCTAACCCAAAGAATTGCTCCCTACCTGGTGAACTTTACAACAGCATCCCATAAACACAGCACACAGAGATCACAGTTACAAAGCAGAAAAACAGCAGAAAATGCAGAGAGAAAACAGAGAGACACCAAGACACTCTTTTACAATACCACTTCCTGCTAAAAAGACTGACTTAGAACCTTCTAGGATCGTCATGAGTCCCTATCTAACACAAAGACTATGCCTCAATGGACATCATGAGAAAACAGTGGTGACACACTTCCAATTAAGTGAATTTTTATTCATTACCACTAAAGTTAGTGGGAAAGTATCGGAGACTGGACCAGAATCCCTCACATAGAAAAGATAGTATTGAATTCTCTGTAAGTGTTGTATGGTATAGTGGGTAGGATATGCTGTATAAAACTTTCCTCACAGACTGACTCATTCTAATAAAAAAAAAAAACCTGTTACCCTAAAGACCTATAGCACAAACAATTAATAAACATCTCATGTCCCCCCAGCCCATCTCTAGAGTCTCCTGTTCACCCCCCTAAGTACTCCCCTCTCAAATTCCAGACTCTCTCTGATTCTCTGTCTGAGGGATCTGTGGAAGTTAATGCAGCACATGTGTGGGTAGTTCTGTAAAATCTGTGCCTTAACACTCCAGGAAACTCCACTCAATGAAAAACAGAGGCTCCTAGGTACATAGTTCATCTTTCCTGTCCAACCACGGGGCAATTTCAAAGCATATTCTGCAGAGAACCTCAAAGAGACCCTGGCTGGATTAATCACCCCTTTCCCACAGCATGAAATAGCCACTCACACTCCCCCACTGGCTTTCTCCCTTTCCTTCTCCCTTAACAGTGTTTTCTAAGATCACCACCCAGATTAAAAATCTGCCCTTAAATCTCTATCTCAGCATCAGCTGTCAGGAGAAGGAAAGTTTACCTAGCTAGAACACAGGATAAATTTAGGTAAAATGTAATCAATTCAACATACAGCCTACAATACTTTTACACTTGTTCTACTTTCTCAGCACAGCACCTTTCTTAAGCCTAAAGAAGCACAGATCCTTTGTCCTACCTAATCCAGGAGTCGAGAAGTTCAGTCTCAAGTGATTTAGTCCCCAATGCTTCATAAACTGGATCAGAAGTCAGTGGGAGAATTGAATGAGTGCTTCATCACTAAAGGAAATCACATTTCTTATTTATAAAACTACTGAGATTCTTCAAAAATAAGAGCCCTTCAGTGTCATCAAACCAGTCCACCAACAGGGGCACTGTTTGATGCATGTCTTTCAGGAAAACTGGAAAGCACTATAAATGTATTCTAGTTTTCCAAAGATGCCCAACGTTACAAGGGAACATCCAATATTTCTACCCTTTGAAACACTGTTGGTTTTGTTATGCACTTGTGCATTTCAGTGACAGGCATTTGAAAAACCAAGTTGAATCACTCATATTTTAGGAAGCTGTGCAAAACTGTAAAGAAAATAACAGATTTTAGTAAGCAGAATAATCCCAGAGGAAAGTACCTGGAAGAAATAATGCTCTCAGCCTTTCTCAAAGACAAGTAGAGAGAGTAAAATGTCTTGTGAGATCCCTTCCATCTCCATGAACGCATGATAAGAAGATGAGGTGGGAAACAAGCCTCTGCACTCATCCACTAGCTCAATTTGAAACCCTTTACTTTAGAAACCTTTCATTCTGAAACATAATGAACATCATCATTCCACACTAATGGATTTGGCTTAAAGATGGAAATGGCATACAGAAAAATGGGTAATGGAGAGTCATTCATTTGAATATTTACTAATTATCATCTGAGGCTGTGTTTCTTGGCCCTTCAAACTTCTTCCTTTGAGAACTCTGTTCATTTCCTTTGCTCACTCAGTTATTGGGTTATTTGTTGTCTTGGTATTTGCTTCTTAAGTTCTTTGTATATTCTTGAAATCTGTCCTCTGTCCAATGTGTAGGATGCAAAGATTCTCTCCCATTCTGTAGGCTCTCCCTTGACTTTGTTGATCATTTCCCTTGCTGTATAGAAGCTTTTTAATTTCATGTAATCCCATTTGTTAATTCTTGGTGCCATTTCCCAAGCAATCAGAGTGAGTCTTGTTAAGGAAGTACTTTCTTGTGCCTATATATTGGAGCATGTTTCCTATCTTCCTTGCTAGTAGTTTTAAGGTTTCTGGCTTTATGTTGAGGTCTCTTATCCATTTCAAATTGACGTTCATGTAAATTGAGATATATGGGTCTATTTTCAATTTTCTGGAAATGGACATCCAATTTACTGAGCACCCTCAGTGAACAAACAGAGGCCCAAAAAGAGAAATATCATATGCTCTCACTCATATCTGGGATCTAAAGCTAACCTAAAGGAAGAGAAAAATATATAAATACATAGATATATTTTAAAAAGAACAACCATGCTTATCTAAGAAGGGAAAATATAAATAGAGTGAGAAAGAAGGGGGAGGGTTTAGTGAGGGGTAGCCAAGTTTGTGGAAGGGGGGATGGGGAGGGAAAATAACACAGAGGGTTAAAAAGGGGAAGAGGACAATTTCATGTTATGTGATGCAACTCCTTGAATACAGGGAAAAAACAGGAATATAACACATAATTGCATACAATTTTTATCACACATTAATTAAAGAGTTTCATAAATTATGTAAGTTAACATAAGTCTAGCCAAAAATGATGTAATAGGTCCACTATGGAAATAGTAAAAGCCTTACTACTCTGTACCCCACTAACATTTATTAATAAAAAAATATTAATTTATACATTTATCACTCTTAAAATATTTTATCTGTATGCTTACTTAGTCTATTGGATACTACTACAAAATAAGCTCATTAAACCAGAGACAGTTTTTGTCCCATTGCTGCATCCCCAGAGCAAGGCACAGAGACTGACACAAAGCAGGCATTGAATTGAATGAATGAATGAATGAACGAGTGACTGTCAAACTTACCACTCAAGTTCTTTTCCCTAGTTATTCCAATATAGTAGGAATCAAAGGTAGGACATACCCTTTAGGAACCAAGGGCAATTTATGCCCCCATGATATCAGATCCACACCTAACTATGTATTTTGTTCCAATGTACTGGCCTCATCAGGAAAAAATAACTAATTTTGCTAGGTGCTTACATAATGTGCATTTTAGACATCTTTAAAATTTACTGGAATTGTTTTATATCATAGTTTTCTCTTCCATCCTCTATCACCATGGGATTCAATTAAGTGATTCAATTTTTGCTATGCATTTTATCTATTTTCTTTTTATCTTTGTTCTTTTTATATCCAAAAGTTACAGTTTTCATTGTTCAATTTTGTAGGCTCTATGGAACAGAGTTCTGCTCACCAAATAAACATAACAAACTGCTAGTTTTGCAGATAATATTCACTTGGTTCAGTTTCTAGGGCAATATGAGCTTTGCTGGCAGCAGAATTGCATGGCAACCTGTCCATGGGGCATTTAGAAAACCACTGAGGCCAGAAGGCATGATGAGTTCAAAGAGGCCAGGGACTGCCACAGGCAACAGAGAAAAGAAAACCTTATAAATAGTAGGAATAATAGTCAGTATGTAAAATCTAGCCCAATGAAGCCTTTTAATTGGCAACATATGTGATTCAATAAAATCATGAAGTTTTTATTGTAAGTATATTCATAATAAGTAAATAAAGTGGATCGTGGTTAATGAAAAGAAAATATGCACAATCTTTTTTGTTCATTTTCATGAATTTTTATATGATTTTCTGAAAAAAATAGATATGATCAAGGATGCAGCACAGTTTCCAGTCCAAAAGTGAAATAAAATACAAAAGTGAGTGAACTTGGACTACTTCTGATCTGTGGGAGTCGCCAAAAGCTTGCACATCTTTCTGAAGGTCTGGTGATTGACAAAAGAGATTTCCTTCCTCCTTAAGGTCTGGGTTACAATAAAGTTGACTTTTATGCACTAACAGGTTAGAACATTTTATGCATTCAATTGCTAAACTATTTTCTGGATTAGCTGACTGAATAGAATGCTGAAGTAATGTTGTGTTAAAAGCTACTTGAGTTTCATCCAAGTTTGTTACATGCTGTAGGTGTTTGAGTAGAACTAATTAACAAGTCTCCCATCTGAACACAAGAAGAACTGACAAAAGGTGGCATAGGACTCTCTTTTACTCATAGGACAGGAACTCTCTCTTTTCTCTTTGAGTATATGGACTTTGCGTTCTCCTCAGGTCTGTCTTCTTTCCCTAAGCCCCTGATATTACAATATTAACTTATGCTCATTGAGAGGCAGAGAGAGGAAGAGAGGAATGGAGGAGCAAGGAAGGAAGGAAATAGGAGAGGAATGAAAGAAGGAAGGAAGGAAGGAAAGAAGGAACCCCATGTCTCAAATAACTAATAATCAGTCTCCAACTTGCGAGGATCTCAGACTTCTCTCCAACTTTTAGGGTCAAGTTTGTTCTTAACTAACTCAAAATTTACTATCTGAAGGGTGCACTTAGGGGAGGAATCACAAATAATCCCTTTGTCTTCCATGTGGTTGTCAGGAGAAGACAGAACAGATTTTTTTTAATGAACCACTAAACTCTCAGAATCAATGTATCTGGAAATGGTCAGGAAATATGCCATCCAGAGACCAGCATAGTTGCCAATCCCTTTCTAGAGAGCACCTTCAAGTATATCTGCCATTCTTTTTACACTGAAGAGAATGCACAGTAAAAACTGCCTGTATTAAAAAGACTCTTTTTAGAACCCATGAGGATAGAAATGTCCTGCTGTGAGTTCTTTAACATATTCAGTTGAATACACACTGTTAAAACTTGAATGGTGGGGAAGCCTCCACAATTGATGCCTGGCACAACCAGGGAATTCTCTTATTCCCACCTTAGTCTTCATGAAGTATCCGTTTCTAAGCCCTGCCCATTTCTTATCCCAAGCACCTCTTCTCTTCTATGTCAAAACTGTCACTATCTTAATTAAGACCAATTTTCTCGACTTCTGCCTAGTGATGCTCCTAAAACTTACACATTTTCTAAGTATATAATTCTGCACATATTTGCAATGTGTTTGGTTCCTTAAGAACTACATTATCTTGGTTCCTTTTCTCCAGTAAGTGTATCCAGATATCTCCTAAATGTTAATGTACTTTGTCATCTGTGCCAGGTCTTTTTCTCTGACCCTAAATAGTCACTTTGAGACATCTTTTCTACTCTCAAGATTTCTTTTCTTTTCTTTTCTTTTTTTCCCCCTTAAATAAGCCCATAGTTTTAATAGGGAGACATACAATAACAAAGCAGAACAAGTATTCTAATAAAAGTCTACACAATGTGTTATAGAAGTGGACATCTGTCCACTATAAATTTAATTATACAGCTTTTTAAAGATAACATTTTATATGACTAACTTTCTATTAGTCTAAAAATTTCAACTTTTGCTTCCTAAAATTAATGTACATCTGTTTCAGGAAGAAACTTTGTGTGAGAGAAAAACTCTAAGAAAGAAATCCCCTTGGCTTAAAATAATGATAGTTAAAAGTATGATGAGATCAGCCCAGCCAGTACAGTGCCACATGCCTGTAATTCCAGAGACTCGGGAGGCAGAGGAGCCTGGGTTTAGCTCAGTTTGTAGAGTGGGGCTCTGCATTCTCTGAGAAACCAGGTTCGATCCTCAGCACTGCAAAAAAGGGAGAAGGATGTGGCAGTCTACTCCCAAAACAATCCCAAAACCATCAGCTATTGAAAACCCTATGAGGGTCCCTATTGAGCCAGACCCATCTCGATGGCACCTAACAATGATAATGGGAGGCAGAGACAGGAAGATCTCAAGTTGGAGGCCAGAGCCACCCTATATAACTTAGCAAGGCTTTGTCTCAAGGTAATAAATAAAATAGGGGCTGGAGGTGCAGCTCAGACGTTGAGCACTTACAAATATGACCGAGGTCCTGGATTCAGCCTTCTAGTACTGCAAAAAATAAAAAATAAAAATAAATATAAAAGTATGATGAGATCAAAAGCAAATACTTATTCTCCATTCAGGATATCTTTATCTTTACCCTACTCCTGTGAAAGAAAAAATCTGCTTGTAATCAGGAACATGTGCTTATTCAGTACAGAAATAGTACAATTCTTGCCTAAAATATTACACAAGAATCAGAGGAAAATTACTCTTGGACATTTTGAAAGCCTTATGAGAATATCACAAGTTAATTTGCCAGCCTTCAGATTTGTGCCCTACGCTATGTGGTGGGAATGGAGAATACAAGTAAGGACAGTGTGTCTGGCAGAATGGCTAGCAGGAGCCAGAATATGATGTTCTGTAACAGCAAGGCATTGGCCCCGCCTGCTTTGATCATGGCACCTGTATCATGGGAGTCTGCATCTGTGTGCCAGGATTAAAAGGAGAGCTACGTGAGGAAATCCAGAGTCCTATTTTAATCTATTGCTTTTTGCTTTTGTCTCAGTAAATTGTCCAAGGTGTCACTCCATGCTTCTAGTAGAGATGCAAGTAGTCTTTGCAAATAGTAAATGTTCAATATGTCCTTAATACAAGGAGCAAAGGGTTGAGGGTTTCTGTTATTTTCTCTGTGTTGATAGAATTTTGGGATTTGTATCACCAGTCTCTCTCTTGTTGCTGAGTTTCAGGCTTATATATGGAAATTCCTACTTGGCTATATTGACTGTATACTGACATTTCTACTTAGATATCTCAAAGAGACTTAAGTAAAACATGACCTAAGCTGTAGGCATTATCTTATTCCCAGAGCCAAACACCTTCCCAAGAAGTGTTCTCCTTCTAATTGAGTGTCACCACAGCCAACTGACTTGCCTGGTCTAGAAATCTGGAATTTATCCTGGCTCTTATCCCTACCTCTAAATCTGAAATCTCAAATAAACACGTCCGCCATATTATACCTACACATTTCAGAAACAGCCACTTTCATTCACCCTCACTGCCACCATCCTCATCCAAGCCATCATCATCTCTAGCCAGGATTGTCCCTACTTGCTGTCCCTCCCACAGGATCCTGATTCTACATTTGCTCCATAAAGATTCATTCATCATCCTGTAACCAGCAGAACCTGCATGCAATCATCACGGTGTTCTCATGATGCTTAATCTCCTCAGTGGTTCCCTTTCCCTTTTGACACTGCCTACCTTTCCAGCTGATTTCCTACCACCATCTCCATTCAGAAGGCACTGTTCCCACACTGGACTTCCTTTGGTTCCTCAAGTGTATGCACCATTCTCTCCCACACCTCTGTGTCTTCATACTGCTTTTCTTAACTCGTGTTCTCAACCCACATATGCCTTCACCCGGAGAATTGCAGGCAGTCTGCAGGTTTCAGTTTATATTTTAGTTCCTTTGAAGGGATTCCCAAACTCTGCATTAAGTTCTATACTGTTATTATTTTGGTTTTGTGTCATGATCCCTAATCTGTAAAACAGGGGCTTTGTCCACCTACCTTTTTCACTGCTGTCAATACCAGAAGCTGGCATAATGCTGGAAATACAGTAGAAGCTCAATAAATATTTGTTGAATTAATTAATCACTTTATATGTCTGCTTTTCTGTCTCTGGCATGAGACTATGAAATTCCTAAGGCAAATCATTTAACTCTTACCTATGGTCCCTAGTACTATGTACATAAGAGACACTCAGTGCGTATGTATTAAGTGAATGGATTCATGGATAGATAGATAAAAAGACAAAAACAATGGAAAAGGGTGTTTTGGGGAAATGTTGTAAATAATCTTTTTAGAAATTTCACAGAAATGCACATAGGAGTTTACTGAAGAAAAAAAAAAAGATTCAAAGGAAGAAGAGATAGCCACAAACCCTATTAAGAAATGAGCTGAGGAGAAAATACATACTTTTTTTTACCATCAAATTATATCTTTATGCCTGTTATAAAATATCATGAAATATATCTATTGTGAAATATATCATGAGGTTATTCTTTAACATTTTTAGGCCACTGTGGTCCCAAGCCAAGCTATCCTACTTATATCTATAAGAAAATGGGACTTTGAAGATACAGTTTGTTTCCATAATCCCCAGCAAAAAAGTTGTCCACACTGGTAGATGAGGAGAGCAAGAAACAAAATCAAATTTATCATAAACAAAGGATTTTAATATTTTCCCCTAAGTATCAATTCCAAACTCATGTCACTGAACATAACATCTAAACTTGATCTAGTTATCTATTGCCCAAAATTTTTGTGGCTTAGAGTAATATTTTATTAAATCAGCAATCTTAGGAGGGGTCAGTCACCATTAGTCTTTGCTTCATTTGATATCAATACTGCTCACTCATTTTGGGAGCTCTAATTATCTGAACTTTTGCTTACATGTCTTAGAGTTGACACTGACTCTTTGTTATGACTGTGGATGGAGCATTTAGAGATGACCTCTTCAAGTTGCTTGGGCTTCTCCACAAAGCGGTGGCTGAGATCTAGTATCAAGTGTCCCAAAAGAGAGGTCTAAGAAAAAGCTGTCTTGTCTTTTATGACCCAGCCACAAACATCGTGCAATGCTACTTCTTTATTCTATTTATTAAGACAGTGACAAAAGCCTATCTAACTTCACAAAGATGGGAAAGGGAAGGACCAACATTCAGGAGAAATAGGATAATATTTCTGTATCATTTTTAGAAAATACATTTGGTACAAAAGCACAGTATTATTTTGGTCACTGCAAATGTATAATTATACTTTTAGTCAAAGCTTCAAGTGAATGATACCAATATTCTGACTCCATGGAGTATATGCAAAATTGTTAAGATTCTCTAATGGTCCCAAACATGATCATTCAGATCCTCTAATCAAGTAGGTGACATCCACATGTTCTTTTTGTCTTTAGATTTTTCTAAACCAAATATAAGTCACCTGCATTTTGTTGCAGACAGTTCAATTCCAATCAGAAAACTTATGTACTAGAACCCTGGGACCATTTTGTAAGCAAAGCCTTTAGAATAAACCTAGCTAGTAAATATAAATATAATTGGCCATCAACTGATCTTTTATGGACAAATTCAGAAGAGAGGTGCCTAGTAGGCATCTCCACAATGGTAAAGTAAATCTGCCATGGATTTGGGAGCAACTGGAATTAAACACAGATTTACTTCTGCTCTTATTCCTGCCTCCCCTGATAATAGAATGACATACACTGCATGCTCTCCTGCTCTCTTCTCTCAAGTAGACCTAAGAAGAAAAGAATACAAGGTGAGAATGAATCTCCTCTCTGCCCTTCAAAGAAAATAAAACACAGACGGCTATTGGGAAAGAGTAATGAAACCTATCAATTGGTCTGCCATGATATAGCTTGGCAGGTGACTTCTACAGAAGACAGACACATGAATCAGAAATGTAGACACTCAGAAACGTGTAGGGGAAAAAAATAGAAAGACCCAGGCAGACTCAATCTTGAATGTGACAAGGAAAGAGATCAGACTGTTTTTGCCACATTCCTGATTTATTTTATTGGTTCAAAACAGATAGCAGAAAGCTAACATAGGCTTGAAGAAAAGTTATATTCATCTCTAACCCTGTGGCTGGAGTATGTCATTTAACCGAAAGCTGTGACCTTTATATTATAGTAAGGTCAGTGTTATCACAAGAGTTGAATGAAGAAGGTTCTCTCTGTGAATTAGATCTCATTCATGTTTATTTACAGCTTCACACAAGTTATACTTAATCCATATTCCTTTACCAAATACCTTGTCACCAATTTTCCTGCATTTTCTACATCACACTTTCAACCTTGCACTATTTTTCATAGAGGCTGTGAGGTGTTAGGGATAGAAAATGAGTGTGTATGTTCTAGCTCTAATCCAGCCACTGGTTCTTGCTCCTTTTCAGCTTGTCCGTGGCCACAGTAGAATTCAGGACTTTACAACTCATCCAGTGTTTTTCTTTTTAATAGGCTCCTGTGTTCCTTAGGAAGCCACCCTGAATTTACTCTCCTTCCATGTAGTTTGGGAGGCTCTTGGACCTGAGATGATGGACATGAGATTCAAGGATTAGCTTTGGGTTAGATCACCGAAGGAGTTCAAATCAGACTGAGTTCTTTGACTTCCTGGAATGAATGATTTTCATCGTGTGAAGATATAAATCTAGAGCTGTCGGGGAACTAAAAAAATCAAAGATGAAAAGTAGAGAAAGAGAAACCAGTCCCTGATGACACCACTTTAGGCTTTGGGTCCAACTAGATTGAAATCTGCTCCCTGCATTTCATTATTATACGATCTAACCAGTGATTCAAAACCACAAAAAACTGTGTTCAGGTTTTGGGTGTGGGTTCAATATGTTAAAATATTTTTGGTTTGGGTTCAGTGTGGGCTTAAAATTTTAATCCCATGTATAATGTTTTATTTTTTGTTGTTGTTGTTGTTGTTTTTCAAATTTTAAGCAGCTAATGGTATAAAAACAAAACAAAACAAACAAACAAAGAAAAACATTAAAAGCTGAACCCAAATATTATTTTTCACTGGGTTTGGGTTCAGGTTTAGGTTGAGAAACATTTTTAAAAATGCTTAACCTGGAATGCTTCAAGTTTTAGGCTCAGGTTCAGACAGAAGGGACTAGGATTTAGCTCAGTTGGTAGAGAGATGCTCCACACTTTCTGAGAACCCAGGTTCAATCCCCAGCACTGCAAAAATTGGAGGATGTGGCAGTCCACTCCTGAAATAATCAGCAATTGAAAACTCTACACTGAAAGTCCAACACAACTCAACTGCACCTAACAACAACAATTCAGTTAGAAACCCTGCTATCTACACATAGGATTTAAACCCAAACCCAAACCTGACCCAAACTTAAACCAAACCCTCCAAATTTTAATATATTGTACATGCCAGTGTAGGGTATTGAATTTACCCTATGCAGTGGGGTGGGTTTTAGTCACGAGATTTAATTAATCTCTCTATCACACTATTCAGAATTGTTTTCATTTTACTGTTATTTTCAAAACAATTTAAAACCAGGTACACTGATGGGGTCAGAATCACCATTCTAAAATGCTGTGCATGATCCTACTGTGGGTACCTTTGCTCTGTGGTTGAGATTACAGCAGCTATAGGGGCAGGTGTGTTCTGCCCTCAGTTTAGGCCTCAGCTTTGGCAACCAGACAATTCAGGGTCAAATCTGGAAAGAAACCTTATTTCTAGATGCTTTTTCCACCTTAGGCAATATTGTGCATAACTGTGATCACAAGAATAAAAGAAATGATGACAAAAGATGATTAAGCCAGCTCTTCAATTGTTTATTGATTACCATAGCTAATTTTGGAAACTGGGTGCTATACTGAGAAAAACACCAAGTCCAAAACTCTGATTTTAGATTGGCAGACTATGTGTTCTGGGACAAATCATTTAACATAAGTTTCCACAATATAATGACAAAGATATTACAAATAATTACTAAATATTAATTGTAGCATTATTAGTAATATAAGCACTACTATCATCTTCATTCTATCACCCTTTGGTAATCATTTCTTATTGTAGAAAATAGTTCACATTTTTGATCAGGCCTGTGATGAAAATTTATCCAATACAGTTTATTTCAACAATAAAATGCATGAAGGACAATACCTAGATTACCAGGGATTTGTTACATTATAAACTTTTATTCTTCTATTACCTATCACTATATTTAAAATATGAAAAACACTATACCGCTATAAAGGTTCATTAAATTATTTTATGGGAATTTGTGATGTTCCTCCTCATCAGATGAGTCTCTAAGGCATATGACCTTGGAAGTCGGCCCTCTCCCCTTCTTTTCAGACAGAATCATGCATCTTGGCTATACAGAAGTTATAGCACCATATGCTGAGGGAATAATAAGTGGAAAAATTATCATGTGACATCATAAAGTCCCAGAAAGAGAGCAGGACATTTACCAGAATAGCCTAGAGACAGCCTGACTCTGTGTCTGCTAAATTCACATTCAAGGAGAGAATTATATTCTGTTTATGCAATTGCTATCTAATGAGAGGATTAAATAGGCATTATTTTTTATAACACTGTCTTCTTGTCTGTATTTGATTAGAGAGTAATTTCAAAGGAGCTAAAGATAATTAATTGTTCTGAGCAGGTATGTAAGTGAAGTAAAGCAATGAAAAAATAAAATAAAAATAAATAAATAAAATAATAAATAAATAAATAAAATTAAAATTAAATAAAAAAGCTGTCTCAATCCAAGATCTGAGGGAGAAGGAATTAGCATCTATACTAGTCCCCTCAGCACCTTTGAAAGTGTGTATGGTAATCTCTTTTGCTTTGCCATGGACATTACATAAAGGTTAAGCACCATGAGGTACTTTATCCCGCAGATCTGAAATACATCAGTGTGTGCTACTGTTGTCAGCAGCTAATGCTCCAAAGCCTCACATTTTGACATGTTTACCTGTATCACCAAGTAAGTCCCACCCTTCAAGAAAGCAGTTTTTTAATAAATGAATCAATTATAATTAAAAGTCTCTATATACATCTACTCTGCAGCCAGCTGTAGCCCTGTGGCATCTGATCCTATCAGATCTCAGAAGCTAAGCAGGGTTGGGCCTGGTTAGTACTTGGATCCGAGACCACCTGGGAACACCAGATGCTGTAGGCTTGGGAGATGGACCAGGAAACCCACTCCCAAAAATCAATCTGCCATTGAAAACCCTATGAACAGCAGAGAAGCACTCATAATAGTGTTTTGCCTTTTGTAGGTAGGGTCGCTATGAGTCAGATACCTACTTGACGGCACCTAACAACAACAACAATATATTCATCTAATGGCTTTCAGCTTTATCAACAAAGCCTACTTCCACAGCTGCCTACATTTGTGGGAGGGGTATAACCAATTCCTTGGGCCAAGACTTCTGATCAGTCACTTTTCCTCTAAATTTCCTGTAGGGAGGGATAGAGATTAGAAACACTAATCAAACAGGGAGACTCTGCCCCTCCCTTTCTGCAAGTCCATATAACCAACTAAGCAAACAAATCCTCCAAGATACATCTCAAACTCCTCTGGTTCCCCTGGACATCTATCTACACTCACTAGTCCCTGGATTAGACCTTTTTTGGTGTGTTTATCCTTATCAAAATTCATTTTCCACATGTCTTGTTTAAAATCTATACTCCTTAATACAACCAATATCACTTTCCTTCTTTTCCCATGCTATTCTTACTTCCTAACTACTTTTCCCTTCTCTTGGCTCTTCACATGGTTTCTCAACCTTCAGGGGTCTCCATGTCAGAGCTTTCCTCAATCTCATCTCTACAGCAAGCCTGTGTACTCTGCCACAGCCTCTCCTATGCGAGTTCATTTCTTCATGCCACTATGTGATCTTTTTGTGTATGTTTTTGTCTCTTTATTTATTACTTTTCTCACTGAACTAGCTGTTCTATGTGGGCTTGAATCCACCTTTATTCAATGCCTAGCTCTATAAATCATGCTTAGCAATTCTTATTAAATAACAAAAATCATTGTTTTAAGCAAGGTCAAGTTCTAAGGCCTTGAAGAAGAATCACATTCTTAAGTAGATGGTTTGTTGTCTCATGTCCTAAGATACTAAAGTCAAATTGTACCCCTCATTACCTCTCCCATCCCAGCCAATTCCTCCACTTCCTGTTTATTATCAATAGGGCTGGGGAAAATCCTATCACACGCTTATTGTAACTTCTGATACACAGGCAGTGAAGTGTCTGGGCCTTGGTAGTTAATTTTACACGTTAAGTTGGCTAGATGATGGTAACTAGTTGTTCCACCAAACACAAGTTTAGATGTCGCTATGAAGGTATTTTTTATGTCTTATGTTTGAATAATATTTAGCTTTTCTTGCCTGTCACCTTTAATGTTGTTGTTAGGCGCCACTGAGACTGGACCAACTCATAGTGGCCCTGTGTATAACAGAATGAAACACTCCTGGACACTGTGCCATTCCCAGCACTATGTCCGTGCTTCTCTACCATTCATAGGGTCTTCAATGGCTGATTGTCTTCAGGATTGTTTTGGGACTGGACTGCCATGTCCTTCTCCCATTCTTTCATTACTGGAGATTAAACCCAAGGCCTCAGAGAGAGGAAAGGAGCACTCTGCCAACTGAGATTTGCTTTATAGAGCAGTTTTAAGTTTACAGAAAAATTGAGCAGAAGGTATAGAGACTTTCTGCATTCTCCTTCCCCTTAACAGGCACAGTTTCGTCTACCATCAATGTCCTGTTACGAGAGCAGTATATTTGTTGCGGATCATAAACCTGTACTAACACATCATTATCACACAGTTTATATTTTATATTAAAGCTCAGTGTTGTACATATTTTGTATTTTGTCAAATATATAATGACATTTATAAATTATTGCAGTATCATACAGATACTAACGATTTCCTGCCCATTCATCCTTCCCTTTTCTCAAACCCCTGACAACCATGGATCCTTTTCCTATCTCCACACTTTTTCCTTTTCCAGAATATCAGGTAAGTGGAATTACTCAGTGCATAGCCTTTTTGGACTCTTATACATTTATTTTTTCTCCTTGTCTATTCATTAGTTGACAGCTCACTTATTGTAACACTGAATAATATTACAGTGTGTGAATGCACCACAGCTATGTCTCCATTCACTTACTGAAGAACATCATGGTTGCTTCCAAGTTTTGGAAACTATGAATAAAGCTTCTATAAACATTTATGTGTGGCATTCTTTTGTAGATATAAGTTTCCAATTCATTTGAGTAAATACCAAGGGCTTAATTTCTGGGTCATAAGGTAAGGATATGCTTAAATTTGTAAGAAATTATCAAACTGTATTCCAAAGTGGCTACACTATTTTGCACTCCCATAAGTAATGAAGGAGAGTTCCTGTTGCTCTATGTCATCAGCAGCATTTGCTGTTTCAGATTTTGGACATTCTAATCAGTATACACTAATGTGGTATTATTGATTTAATCTGTAACTTCCTAATGACATATGATGCTAAATATCTTTTCATAAGTTTATTTTCAATCTATCATTTTCAGTGAGGTGTATATTTAGTTTTTTTGCCTGCTTTTTTCCTATTATTGAGTTTTAAATTTTTTTGTATATATTTGATAACAGTCATTTATCAGATATGTGTTTCAAAAATATTTTCTCCTAATCTATGACTTGTCTTCTCATTCTCTTGATAAACATATTGTTTAGATGTAATTAAAATTTAAATCTGAAAACGTTGAGTTAAAAGACTATTTTTCATAATGTGGCTGAGTCTCGTCCAATCAGTTAAAGGCCTTTAAAGCAAAGATTTGCCTTTCCCAAACAATAAAAAATATTTCTCAAAACTTCCATGTAGAAAGTATGTCTGAGTGTTCAGTAGGAACTCTGCAGAATTTGGACTCAGCCTCCAAACATCAACTCTTACCTGAATTTTTACTCTGCTGGTCTTCTCTACAGAGTTCAAACTTGTCACCACATCCCTACAATTATGTATTACTGTATATATACAAAGAACCAGTAGGACATAGATAGATAGATAGATAGATTCCATTGGTTCTATTTCTCTGGTCAACCCTTGTACATTAGGTTCAAAACATAAGCATGGCTAGAAAAAAATTAATCTTATATGTAGAAGTGCTTTGCTAGTCATAATGTGCTACATCAATCAAGGACGAGGATTTTCGTATCTGGATTCTAGGAAAATCAAGCTCTAAGGAAAGTCAAGAAGGATTTATTCCAATTCCTCTGTAACTCCTATAGTATGTCTACACTCCCAATAGTTCCATCTGCAATTGCTAAAGTAGAAGCCTCACTGCAGAACAGCAACTGCACTGAGGCTTTCTTACCCATTAAATCTCAGTATAAATTCTAACCCTTTCACTTAGGGGCTGTTACTTAATGTCTCAACATCGGTCATGTATAAAATAAGAGTATTGTCTTAAGGATAACTAAGATGTCATCTATCAAGTGCTCAGCCCAGAATAAGCACTCAGTTCCTGGCAGCTTTTGTTACTATTTAAATGCTTCACCAATTGGCACTCAATAAACATCAGTTCCCCCAAATCCCATGTCTTTCCTTACATGATTCCTTAATGCCCTAAATGTTGCACAGCTATATTCCCTACAAGTTTGCATTATCCAAAGCCAAATTCTCTTTCCCTTCATCTGTGAAATTATACCAATTTAACCTACAACAGATTATCATAGTTCTGATTTTCTGTACCTAGCCATCATGTATTACTTAAGAAATAATAAGAATTTATGCCTGGAACAGCTTAAAGTAGTTTATATGTATGCAGTTTCCTCGGATCCTCACCAAAACCTTTTAGAGAATGTATTATATGATTACATATTAGTAAATTAAAGCTTCGAGAACTCAAGTCACTTGTTCAAAGTCCTTGAGATAAAATGTGATGATGAAGACCCAGGGGTTACCGCACCTGGCTCCTCTTAATCCCAATCTTTGAAGGCATTTCTGTTTGATCAATGAATATGTGCAAACATGAATACAGATAAACTGCAAAGTATAGGCTGAAAGCTCTAGGGAATTACGAGTGTTGGGCATTTATACAAGTGAGAACACATGTGGGCAGCTTCTGCTGCAAACTCAAGCTGTTCTAGCACTAACATGAAGGTCCATAGGCCTTAATTTCCTGTGCTCCAGCTGCTAAAAGGTTGCTCTTTGGACACTTTCAATTATTAACATTTTTATTCCTAAGCACCCTTCTTTGCCGATGAACAGCTTCATTCTGAGAGAAATTGCAACAATCAGATTATGAACACTTTGAGCAACATTTGTGCTGGCAAATAGTTCATTGAAATTTTTCACATCAGAGTCGAGAATGCAGTATCCACTGATTTGGTTATAGGTTTAACAAAATTAATCAAGGCCAGTGGCTCTTCACCTTGGTGCACTTTAGAATTATCTGGAGAGTGTCTGAAAAATTGCCATTTAATCAGTGTCTCTGGGAACAGGGCCCAAGTATGAGAATTTTATGAAAGCTCCCCAGGTGATTTTAACATGAAGCTAGAGATGAGAACTCCTGATTTAGGGTGATCTTTGCCTCTTCACTTGTGGTCTTTAGAAGGGAACAGCACATTAAGAGCATCCCTATTCTGCAGAATTTAATTTTTAACTATAAAAAAAGAAAAAATACATGTAGAAAAAAGGCAGCTGCTATGGATATGAAATTTAACATCATACTATTGTGATGTTTCATGTATTCAATGAAGAAAAGACCACAGAGAAAACAAATACTGATGTGATAGTCAACAGCCTTGGTGAAGATAATTTCTCCTCATCAGCCTGCAATGTCTGCAGATATAATATCTGAGGAAAACCACTTGCTTCCAATGAGATGCTAGGAAATGGCCATTGTAATAAGTCTCCTTCCGTTCTATACTGGTCAATGCATGTTCTATGTCAAAGATAAGAGTTTCACTCATGACAACAACTTAAAAGCACATGTAAATTCTAAACGTTCCATGAATCTCAGGCATCAGATGGTGTGTGTGTGTCTGGTACTAGGGATCAAACGTAGAGCCTTGAATTAGGCATGTTCTGTATCACTGACTGCATCCTCGCCCAGATTTTCTTAACATGGAACACAGTAGCAATGATGGAAATGCCACTCGTGTTTCCAAATAACTACTCAAATGAAAGAGATTTTCTACATGCTATGAAATGTTAGGACTTCTATCATTTATAGAGTGCTACCTTTCAAGAAGAAAGTGACTATGTGACACTTTTCCTTCATTTAGATTAACATTATCCTCAAAAGTAATTGTTTTAGTGAAGAATTTAAGAATTGCCCTGATTCACAGCTTCATCCATACTGGAATGGTTGGCTTTGTGGAAGATGTCAGTACATCAAATGCCACACTCCTCCCCTAGTCTTACCTAGGGTGTGATATTCAGCTCCAGACAAAAAATAAGAAGAAAAGAAGCAATGGCACAGACTTCTCAGGAAATAGTTCAGGTACCATGCCTGTTTTTATAAAACAAAATGGCAAACTCCTTCTATCTGGGCAAAGTGAGGTTAAAAAGGACAGAAATAAGTACAATGGCACTGATGGAAATACCACTTAGATTTTTCATCTAAATATATAAATTATCTTTACTGATTAGCTAAAGATTTCTCCTAAAGGAAAAATCAGCAGGGCCAAAAGCATGTGTTCAAATACATGGTTTTCTGATTTTCTTGATCAAATTGCCATGGCATGTGCTGTCTTCAGCTCCATTTTACCTATATAAACAAAGAATAATCTCCTCTAAGTATTTTTAATAACAAATCAATAAAAGAGTAAGTAAGGGAAAAATGAGTGTTTTGCTTTAGCTCAGTAATTCTCAAAAGGTCCTATTTATATCTCCAGTAATGTACACTATTTTTAAATGTGGAACACTGAGAAATATTTTTCATTTAGTAGTAATTTATTTAACTTACAGATTAGAAAAATGTAACAGCATTTCATACATATTATTACAGCTTCCCCTCAAAATGAATACAGACAACTAAAAATATGAGTCAGTTTAAAGAAAAAATATTTTAATAATAATGGTGCTGCTATGCAAATGAGTGAGGTGAGAAACTATGTTCTAGTGGAAATAATCAAAGAAAGAATAGGAACTATAAAATAATAAAAATAATAGTCACTTTAAAGTTGTACCCTAGTTCATTTCCTATTGCTATAATGAAATACCTGAGGCTGAGTACTTTATACATAAAAGAGGTTTACTGATCTCAGTTCTGGAAGTTCAAGAGCACAGCACCAACATCTGATTGGACCAGGTGGTGCGCTTCTTGCTATATCACAATATGGTAAAGTGCATGGAATCATGGTAGGAGCACATGTAGCAGGGCAGGTGGCACATGAGGTTAAGGTATTCAGGAAGTTGCTACATTCTCTTACAATAATTCCTACTCTCCAAAACTAAGTAAGTCCCATGAGACCTGCATAAATGCCCTCTGAGGTTGGTGCCCCATGGACTAATTACCTTCCACTTGGCCTCACATTCTAAAGGTTCCACTACCTCCATATTGCCATAACAGGGAAGAAGTGTCTAGCACATTAAACTTTGTGAGTAAAAACTGAAGCCAAATTAGCTGGACATGGTGGCTCATGCCTGTAATCCCAGCAACTCAGGAGATGGAGGCAGGAGGATAGCAAATTTGAGATCAGAGGTAGCCAGTGTAATTTAGGGAGATCCTGACTCCTTCCTTATTTCAATCATTTATCATTACTTTTATCTTAATGCTAAAATCAGAGCTTATTCTGGAATATTCTTATTTTCTTTTTAAAGATTATTTCTCTGTTTTGGTTCTTTTGATGTTATTGCTGTTATTGCAGCTTGTTTTTCCACTCTGTGAGTTGTACTAGGAATTGAGCCCTCAAAACATGCCTACTTACTAAGAGAGTCTCAAATAAAACAGGAAGAGATATCATTCTCTACAGAGGAACAAATGTCACTTGGAAGCACAAAAAATATGAAAAAGTAAATTAACATTATTCCTCTAAAAGCTCAAAATTATTTAAAAACTGGATCAAAAGATAATGAAATGGCTGAAATGTCAACAAAGGAGTTCAAAAGTCTAGTTTAAAAACTAATCAATAAATTTCCAAAGAGGACTCAAATAAACTGATGAGTGAAGTAAATAAGTCAGCTCAAAGCCTGGGCAAGAAAGTTAACAACTTGGATGGAAATTCAGTAACTTGGATGAGAAATTCAACAAAGAGATACAAGTCTAAAAAAAATCAAGCTGAAATCTTGGAAATGAAAATCTCAATAAATCAAATTCAAAAATCAATTGAGCCAGGCTCTGTGGCACATGCCTATAATCCCAACAAACCAGGAGACCGAATCAGGAGGATTACAAATTTGAGGGCAGAGGCAGCCTGAAAAATTCAGCAAGAGTCTATCTCAAAAAGAAAAAAAAGAAAAGAAAAGCCAGGCATGATGGCGCATGCCTGCAATCCCAGCAACATGCAAGGTGGAGGCAGAAGGATCGCAAGTTTGAGACTAGAGTCAGTCTGCACTAATTTAGCGAGACCCTGTCTCAAAAAGTAAAAAAGTGGGCTGAGAGGTGCAGCTCAGTGGTACAGCACTTGCAAAGCATATAAGCATGAGGCCCTAGGTTCAACCCCCAATATTGCAAAAATATAAATAAGTAAGTAAGTAAATAAATAAATAAATATAAAATAAAAATAAAAAAGGGTTTGGGATGCAGTATGTGCAAGACCATGGGTTCAAACTCCCAGTACTGAAAAAAAATAGCAACAAAAACTTAATGGAAAGGATTAATAATTGACTACACCAGGGGAAAGAAAGAAGATCAGAGATTAAAGACAAGACTGAGAAATCATTATATTCAGGTAGCAGTAACAAAAAAGCAAACATGACCACAATATGCAAGACCTCTGAGGACACAAAGAACAAACCTACTAATCTGTGGTGTATAAGAGGGTACCAAGATACAGAATCAATGCACAGAAAACATATTTAATAGAAATATCATAGAAAAATTCCAAAATCTAGAGGAAAAATGGATATCTAAGTATAGGAATCATTTAGAAACTCAAAAAGACATTAGCAAAGAAAACCTCTCCACATTGTATATAATTAAAGTGCCAAAAAACAAAGAAAGAATATTGAAGCTGTAAGAAAGATGTGTTAAGTTACTTACAAAAGCAAACCTATCAAAATAACAGCAGACATCTCTGGAAACCTGTAAGATGAAGAAGGAAGAAGGCAACTCATACCTCTCAATAATAACCCTAAAAGTAAAAAATGTCTTACCTCTACAAATAAAAGACATAAACGTGATGAATTGTATTAAAAAACAAGACTCTATTATTTCTGCTTTCTGTCTACAAGAAACTCACATTGCAGGCAAAGACACATACAGACTCATAGTGAAAAGATAAAAATTATATCCCAAGCAAACAGAATCTGAAAGCAAGCAGATTAACTATACTCATATCTGACAAAGCAGACTTAAAGCTCAAATTGGTCAGAAGGGATAAAGATCACTACATATTAATAAAGGGAACAATCTATCCAGAAGATATAATAAAGAATATCATTGAAATTTTGATGGGGATTGCACTGAATGTATAGGTTGCTTTCAGTAATATAAGCCATTTTTACAATATGAATTCTGCAAGTTCATGAACATAAGAGGTCTTTCAATCTTCTAGTATCTTCTTTAACTTATCATTTCAGTGTTTCAAATATTTCATTGTAGAGGTTTTTCACCCCCTTGACTAGGTTTATTCCTAAGTTTTTTTTTGTTGTTGTTGTTTATTTGTTTGTTTGTTTTTAGGCTGTTGTGAGTAGAATTGTTTTCCTTATTTCTTTCTCCACATGTTTTTGTTGGAACAACTATACATATACACACACACATACACATGAAAGTGGAACAGAAGCTATTTGAGGGACAAGAGACCAGTGGGAGGGAAAAGGGGGGACAAGAGAGAGTAATGAGGTGCCAAAATGAACAAAGCACAATGATTACATGTATGAAAATATTATAATGAAACCCATTATTTTGTATGCATGCTAAAAAATTAATAATTAAAAAAGACAAAAGTAGAAGGGGGACGGTTTGGGAAGAAGGAGACTAGTGGGAAGAAGGACAAGAGAGGGTAATGGGGGTGAGTATAATAATGCGTAAAATATAATAAAACCCACTATTTGGTACAATTAATGTATGTCAATAAAAGTCTGTAAAAACAAAATTAATCAGCTGGATTTAGAGTCTGGATTTTTAATGAAGATTATCTCAAGATATTTTATACTCCATTGGGCATAAAAAGCTGAATAGATTCCTTATGACAAGTAAATAGCTCTTTTAGACATAAGTCTTATAACGTTCCCCAAAACCTCTCTTCACAGAAGAGAAAGAGTAGGACAGTTTGGACAGCATGGTCTGAGAAAAGCTTCCAAACAAGAGAACACGGGTGGACTGCTTATGCAAGAAATAAATGAGAATATTTTCAAACTTCCTTTGTACTTTTTGGTTATTGAGTTACCAACAGAATAACTGAAGCAGAAAATATTAAGTAACTATATAATGCAATAGCATAGGAGAGGTAATTAGGAACTGTATACACTAATTTGAAAATAAGAAATAGCATAATTTTTTGAAGATAGAGAACAAAGCTTTCTAAATGTAAGGAGGAAATATATATAGATTACTCTTCAGAGGATGAAGCCTGGAAGGCACTGCTTCTTTAACATTGTTGTTGTTGTTGTTAGGTGCCGTCGAGTCAGTATCTGACTCACACCAACCCTCATAGGGTTTTCAATGGCTGACTGTTTTGGGATTGCCTTGGGAGTGGATTGCCAGGTCCTTCTCTCATTTTTGAGGTGCTGGGAATTGAACTCGGGACCTCAGAGACTGCAGTGCAGCGTTCTAACAACTGAGCTAAATCCCAGCCCCTCTTTAACATTACTACTTTTAAAATATACTACCTTCCCTGTGGAAGGGGACACAGAGCTTTGGTTGTTCACTGGCATTCACTTTTGATTAACTCCAGAACCCTTGTGGAGAAAGTTGTTATGTAATGTGGAAGCAACACCCCTACTTAGCCCAACATGGCATTCTTTTGATGAACTATTTTGCGTGTGTGTGTGGTACTGGGTGTTTGAACCCTGAGCCTCACTCACGCTTTTGCAAGTGCTCTACCATTGAGCCACACCCCCAGCCCATTTTTACTTTTTATTTTGAAGCAGGATATCACTAAGTTATGCAGGCTGCCTCCAGCCTTGAACTTGTGATTCTCTTGCCTCTGCCTCCATAGTCGCTGGGATTATACGAATGTGCCATCACATCCACCTTGCTGAACTATAACTTTTTCACACATTACCGTTAAATGTAATAGCTACCTATTAGGTAAAATGCAGATCTTAAACATAGTACAAGTTTCAATCATATTGAATAAAAGTACAGGATGATAGTATGAGTCAGAAATTACTTTAAAATAAATTTCACAGTTGTGAGTTGCTCTAGGAAGGGCCTACGAATTTTTAGGGCAAGAAAGGAATGCCTTATTCATTTGTGCTCAGAGACACTGTTTAACCTCGATAAGTAGCAAAGAGGAAAACCTGTTAGTGGGATATGGAGGAAAGCCTGATCGATCCATAAGGATTGACTGAACATCCTCTGTGAATCCAAAAATTAGAAGCACCATGCAGATTTTTAACTAGAGTGACAATGCTGGTTAGTTCACAGCGGCTAAGTGGAGAAAAGTGGTTATGTGATGAAAGATTTTCTGCGACCAGGCCTGGTTTCAGTGGGAATAAATTTTAGGATACACTGCCAAGATATTTTGTCAGGGATAGGAGAAAGTAGAGTTCCTGGGCCATGAATACACCATCCTTGCTCTAGCTAGGTCAGGAATTCTCAACAGTTCTATATATATTGGCCTGGGGAGCCTTTAAAATGCTGGGTCCTGTCCTTACCTGCTAAAGACTCTGATTCAAATGTTCTGGAGGCATGCAGGTATCAGTATTTTTGAAAAGTACCTCAAGTAACTCTAATGAGCAACACAAACAACCATTGCTAAAGATAAAAATAAAATTCAGAAAGTCTCCAATCTTCTGGGTTCCATTTAGATCATTCATATGACATTTCCAGGAAGCTGCCCTCATTCTTTAAGTGTCCTGGGAGATCACTGGAAAATAACCATTCATAAAACTTGGTAAATAGTTTATAATTCCTGTCAATGGACTTGCCATTAAAAGAACATCTGAGCTGGGCATGGTGGTGCACCCCTATAATCCCAGCAATTCAGGAGGCAGATGATCACAAGTTTCAGGCAAGAGGCAGCCAGCATAATTTAATGAGACCCTGTCTCAAGGGAAAAAAAATGAAAAGGGAGATGTGGGTACAGTTAAGTGATAGAGCACTTGCAAAGTACACATGAGGCCCTGGGTTCAGCCTCCCAGTCCTGAAAGAAAAAAATATGAAAATATATACTTAGTTAGCAGACACTGTATTTTCAATGTGCCATTAAGACTCCTATAAATGAAAAAAAAGAGTCTTACTGGTGATTCAAATTGTATCAACCTGACTTGTAAAAAAATGTTATAATTCCAAATAATGATTATTTTGAAATGGTGGTAACATATGGGTATCTTTAAAGCAATCTAATTTTTAATAGAAATCATTTAGCATCTACTCAATCTACTTTATTCTTCTGGGAATGCCACATCTCCAGAATAGCTTCCAGACTGTGTTAGGTAATTTTAAAATGATTTTAAAATAGCTTTCTCAGTTCATGTGAAAATTGCATACTAAAACGGGAAAGGGGAAAGTCAGTTTCAACTAAAAGATGCTTTGATTACCCAATGAAACTGTGAAACAGTTTCCCAGTCTATTACTTAGTCAGACAATAATGTTTACTATGTTACAAACCGTCATCTCTCATTAGAATGCCTCATAGAAGGTAATCCAGAGGGTAAGAAGACCCATTTTAGACCTCAGAGATACTTATAATTGGCACTAGTGTTACACAAAATCATTGGATAGATTCTACCCTTGGAGTTGTTCATGGCTTCTACTCAAGGCTAAGTATACTGAGCACATTCTCTGTGATTGGTGCTGGGGACAGAGAGATCAGTAAAATGCAGTTACTACCCACAGGCACTTTATGATTTAGCCTTTAAACCAGCCACAGCAAATGTCCATTAAAACTAACAAACAAAATACCACCACCTGGTTATTTCTCTGGCATTGATACGTAATCTATATGTAAAGTTATTCAGAGCTGTGTGTAAGGATATAATTGGGTCATCTGTATTTTTCACCTTATAAATATTTGACAAAGATTTGAGATGGAAATTAATTGGACAAAAAGGAAAGCACTCTAAAAGTGGTGATAAGGTTCCTCTGAATATAAATTGTCTGATACCAAAAGTATATGCACTCCTTGCCTCTTTACCAATACCACATATTTATAAGCTGACTGAGGTCCTTTTGCTCTGCCTAGATAGAAATCATAAATTGGGAAGGAGAAGCTCTTTATGAGCTAGTCTTTGGGAGCATCTGCACCCTTTAGCATTTGATGGCAATGAGTGGTGACAATAAACAAGTGGAAATAGCAGGAGCAAGTAGTGCTCTCTAGTGTTACAGCTCTTATATAGGCCATGGAGTTTGAGGTTCTTCAGCCCAATGAATATTACAGCTTCTGTGTGGGCCTAGGAACTTGAGATTCCTAACTCTGTAAGTGCTACAGCTCTTATTTAAGCCAAGGAGGTCAGGATCCCTCAGCCCTTGACAACAACTAGTGTTTTAGCTTCTGGGGAAGGAGTCTGTGGTACTGGGCCTCCTTAGCCCTTGAACAGTGACCAATGTTACAGTTCCCAGGCCAAGGGTGTCTGACACCTTTGTTCTCCTAAAGATTTGAACCCTCACTGGAACTCTTCCAGAAACCATGGCCTGCAGTTTCTCTGTTCTGGCTCTTTATAGTCTTTTCTCTCTTTGGATAGCCTTCTTCTTCTTCTCCTCATTGCTCTCTCAAACTGTTCACTTGCCTCTTATTGGTATGGCTGCTGTCACCATTGCTGCAGTTTAGGAGGCAACTGTCATTGCCATTCCGTTGCTGTCACTGTTGTTTCTGCTGCTGCCAGCTGCTCATCTTGCAGTCTCACCTCTTCTTCAGCTATCAAGCAGCCAGTCACTCTACTAATTCTGCAGTTCAATGTGCTGGCTGCTCTGATGTCTCTGCCACTCCTTGCCATTGCCATCACTGTCATTCTCTACCTCCACTGCTTCTTGCTTAATGTTAGCAGCTCAGTCAGCTCTACTAATAATAGCTGAAAAGAGCACCTGAAAGAAGCCTTTTATTGGGTCTAATGTTGCAACACCAGAGGGCAGCACAGGAGTGTGTCTCCAGGCTGGCTCACTAACTGAGCTGAACAGCTGCTGATACATCCAGAGAAGTGTTTGCACCAATCTCAGCAAACCTCTCATACAAATGAAGGTTTGTCTTTGCACCAATCACAGCATAGTCTCTTTTGCACCAATCACAACAGTCCCTCTGCTGGGCTACCATGGGAACTGCTTCCCCCCTGATCTGGGTTGGTCACAGGATCATCTGGAATTCACTGAGGCTTATGGTAGCAAAACATCTTGTGTAAACTGCTTGAAACAGCTGTGAATCGGGTTTTACCCTCAGGAGTCAGAGCAAGCTACTACGATCATCATGTAGCTTCAGTATAGCCGGCATTGGTATAAGAGTGATTCTGCTGTCTATCTGACTGAAAGTCCTTTGCTCAAGGCAACCAGAGCAGCAAGGGAAATCCACAGATAACAATTAGGGAGTCAAACCACCCCATCCCCAATATGTTTATTTGTTTATTTATAGCAAGATAAATGTCAGAAAGAATGCTTATGAAAAAAATGTTATTATTAGTGTCAATATGGATTTTAACAGTGCTTGACAGTGCTTTTCATAATGCTTACTACCTGCCCGGTTCCCCAGGGAGAGGTGGATCCTCCTGATCTGTCTCAAGAAGAGGTACTTTGGAGTTGGGCCTGTCTTTTGCTGAGTCTTCATAAAAGAACAGATAACTTATTTTTGAATTTTACAGGTAATTATTCTTTATTTTATAGGCAAAGAAACTGAACCACTCAGCAGCTGGATGATTACTAACTTCATGCCATTGGGAAGGCTAGATTATGAGCTGGGTCATTTCTAAGGATGCTACATGGGGTCTTACTAGATACTGGCTCCATGGAGATGTACATAAAGGATGCAGCATCTGTCATGGGCCGTGTAGCAAGTACAGGAATCATTTACCACATGCACCAATCTCTATAAAATTTACATAAATACACTTCATAAAATAGCAACAAAATAAGTATTCATCTGCAAATTTCCAAAGGTTGTATGTTTTACCTGAACTATTAATTTTGCTTAGACACTATTCTGTGTGCTAATAAGAAGCAGTCATTACCAATGTTAATTGACTGATAGCTTAGGAGATAGTAAACTTTTCTTCATGCTGAATTACTCATATTAAGTGCCCATTTATTCTTGTTTTCTGAATACCTACCATGTCAAAATATATTAATATCATGAATCTTTTATTAATATTTTTTATTCTTACACCAAAACTTCTTATATTTTTGGAACCAGATGAGAAAAGGACTCTGGCCATATAATTTCCTTGGAGACTCTAAGGTAACAGTAATTATAGATCACATTTGAATGGACACATGTATCTGGATTTCATTTATAGGAGTGTTTAATAAAACAAAAGGACTTTTTTCTAGAATGTTCCAATCATAATATAAATAGGGACTGTTACATAAACAATGTCATATAGATTTTAAAAGAGGTTGTTGTTAGGTGTCCTCAAGTAAGGTCTGACTCATAGTGATCCTAAGTACAACAGAACAAAACACTCCTTGACACTATGTCATACCTGACACTATGTTAGTGCTTCTCTGCTATTCATAGGATTTTCAATGGCAGATTGCTTTGAGAGTGGGCTGTCAGACCCTTCTCCCATTTTTGCAGTGCTGGGGATCAAACCCAAGGCCTCAGAGAGTACAGAACACTCTACCTGGCCTTCAGGAATGCCTCCTTCTTACATTTTAATTACCAAGGTTTACCTAAAGATTTGAAATATCCTTAACAAACTCCTTGGTCAGTCTCCCCTATCATGCTATCAGAACTGGCTTCAGGTTTGGCTTTTGTCAAATCGAGACTCTTCACTTTTTTATTTTTTTAAGCAAAAGGTCCCCACATTTTGATTTTTCACTGAGCTCCTCTAATTATGTTGGTGGTCCTATCCACTCTATACCATAATCTTTTTTTAAATCTTTAGATTATTTATATTTGTAAAAATGTTATTTTGTTGTTAAGTGCCATCAAGGCTGGTCCAACTCCTAGTGACCCTCATAGGGTTTTCAATGGCTGATTGTTTCAGGATTGCTTCCCAAGTGGATTGCCATGTCCTTTGTCCTTCTACCATTTTTTGCAGTGCTGGGGATTGAACCAGGGTCATCAGAGAATGTGAAGCAGCAGTCTACCAAATGAGCTAAAACCCCAGCCCATAAAAATGTTACTACTTGCTTATTTCTGTCTCATTCGATTACATCACACACTTTATAACAGCAGGGATGAAAAAGTATTGGTTAAATGAAACTCTAACAATTAGTCAATGGAAATTTGCTTTAATTGGAATGTAACCTCCTTATACCTACCATGTTAGGCTGAGAAACAAAGACTGCACAAAGTACTTTGCGACTTGTAAGTACTGAAAGATTCTCTATGGCTTTTCACAGATCAAATATAAGTGACAACAGATATCAGATTGCAACAAACACATTTAATGTGTGGTAGAAATGCAGTTAAAAATCACCTAAATTCTCTCAAGGTCAAAGAGGCACCTACACAATGTACACAATCAGCAGTCCTAGGACATCTATGGCATTGAAAATATAGTTAATGAATTATTCAAGGAAAAATGGCCTGAAGCTTTCCATCATCATACAAACACAGTGATATTATAGTGTGCAGGTGGGCTGGGACAGTACCAAGTGAAAATAATGAAAAGTAAGCTGTTACAGTTCCAAAAACTAAAAGAGAAGGAACAATGATTTAATCAGTAAAGATCCAATTCTCTGACTTATTAGTGTGGGAGGAATGTTAATTCTCCAAGTGAAAATGGAATTCTACTCCCTAATGTATACCATAATAGCTATGTATAACATGGTTATTAATATTCTTAGTCTACAAAGTAATTATGTGATCTTATAGCCTGCTTAAGAAATACACTTCTTAGGGCCAAAATATTTAATGACTATACATGAAGAGGAATGTTATACTTATTTTTCATAAGGCCACTTAGTTTTCCCTTTCATTTCAGATTTATGACTTGGTCTGCAATTTCAGACCAGGACAAGAGGACAAGTACTTACTGTTAAATTACACCTTGACTAACTTAACTATATCTGTAATATACAAATATGTGTGTAGGTACTACATTAATTAACTTTACAGTTCCTTGTCAGCTCATTTGATTGACATTGTTAAGAAATAAAATGAAAGAATAATAATACCTAGCTACTGTAGGCCTACTTGTCTACCTGCTTCCAGCAGTGAGAATGAGGCTCTCAATTCAATTAAACATATACAGAAGAATCAATGATTGACACACACATGCACACACACACCTACACACACATACACATATGGAGAAAAAAGCGTAAAAAATGTATATGCATCTTAGGACAAAAAATTTCCATTTTGCTGTTTAAAAATTCATGATGATGCTAGTATTCTTTTGATTAACTCCATCTTTTGAGTGAACATTATGCTACTATAATTCAATTCAACTTAGAAAACAATGGATACATCTCTTAAAATGTATATACGTTTTTCCTCCTCGTTATGTTGTTGTTAGGTGCCTTCGAGTCGTGTCCAACTCATAGCAACCCGTAAGGGTTTTCATTGGCTGACTGTTTCAGAATTGCCTCGGGAGTGGATTGCCACATCCTTCTCCCATTTTTGTGGTGCTGGGAATCGAACTTTGTACCTCAGAGACTACAGAGCAGTGCTCTACCAACTGAGCTAAATCCCTGCCCCCTCCTCATTATATCTGATAATATATATATATATATATATATATATATATATATATATATATATATATATCAGATAAAGGATTAAATTGAGACTAAACAAAATGCTCTTACATTTGAAAAATAAGATGAAAAAGGGGGGAATTAAGATTTGAAAAGGCACTTCACCAAAATGAGAAAGACACAAAGACACAGGGACAGAAAGAGAATACATGAAAGGATTCTATGCCGTTAGTCACTATGGAGATATAAAATAAACCTAAAATTATAACTAGTTCATATCCATTACACTGTCTGAAATTTCAAAAGTTGACTGTACAAAATATTGGTGAGGATATGGAACAACTGGAACTCTTTCAGAAATTACTGGTGGGAATATAAAATGGCACGAGTATGTTGGGGTTTTTATTTATTATGTTGGGTTTTTTTAAGGGTTTTGTTGTTTTTCTTTTTTCCAGCATTTGGGGGGTTAAATGCAGGGTCTCATATGAACTTTTACAAGTCCTCTATCACTGTGTTGCACCCCTAACTCACTATTTTATTTTTTTAAATTTTGAGTCAGGGTCTTGCTAAATTGCACAGCTGCTTCTGACCTTGACCTCAAAATCCTCCTGTCTCTGCCTCTCAAGTTGCTGGGATTACAGAAGCACTCAACAAGCTTAGCATTTTCTAAAACTACACACACACACACACACACACACACACAATCATCAATCTCCTCTTAAATATTCATTCAGAAGCAGTAAAAATATTCATTGCCCAAAGACTTGTACAAAACTATTTATGAGGAATCTGTACATGGACTAGAAAGCAGTTATTCGAACAGAACAAGGAAACACTGCTTGGTTTAAAGTCAGGAAAGGTGTGCATCAGGGCTGTATCCTTTCACTGTACCTCCTTAATCTCCATGCAGAGCAAATAATCCGAGAAACTGGGCTTTATGAAGAAGAATGTGGCATCAGGATTGAAGACTCATTAATTACCTGCATTATATAGATGACACAACTTTGCTTGCTGAAAGTGAAGAGGATTTGAAACATTTGCTGATGAAGATCAATAACACAGCCTTCAGTATGGATTGTTCATCAACATCAACAAAATAAAAATCCTTGCAACTGGGTCAGTAAACAATTTCATGATAAATGGAGAAAATATGGAGTGTCCATGATTTTGTTTTACTTGGTTCTACAATCAACACTGACACAGAAGTGGCAGTCAAAAAATTGAAAGACTCGTAACATTGGGAAAAGTTGTTACAAAGTACCTCTTTAAAGTGTTGAAAAGTAAAGCTGTCACACTGAAGATGAAGATGTGCCTGACTCATGTCATGATATTTTCAGTCACATCACATAGTTGTGAAAGCTAGAAAATGAATGAGAGACATGAGAAAAACTGATACTTTTGGATTATGGTGCTGGAGATGAATATTGAATATACTATGGACTACCAAAAGAATTGACAGATCCATCCTACAACTGCAACCAGAGTGCTCCTTGGAAGCAAGGGTGGCTAGACTGCATCTTACATCTTTTGGACATGCTGTCAGACAGAAAAATCCCTGGAGAAGGACATCATGTTTGGGAGAGTGGAGGATCAGTTTAAAAAAAAAAAAAAGGAAGACCTTCAACTATATGGATTGACATGGTGGCTGCAACAATAAGCTTAAACATAAAGATCATGTGCATGGCACAGTGTTGGAGTGTTTCATTCTAATGTACATAGGGTGGCTATGAGTCAGCTTGACTGGACAGAACCTAACAACAACAACATTTAGTCCTAATGAAGGTTGAAAAAAAAAATCTATCAATAGATGGATGTACAAACAAATTGTGGCATATTCATAGAAAAACCAAACAGCAATAAAAATGAATGAATGTTTATACATGTTAACAACACCAATGAATTTAAAAACTATTGAATGAGAGAAGCCCCAGTCAAAAACAAACAAAATAATTACATACCCTAGGATTCCATTTATATAAAATACTAGATAATCTAAACTAATCTATAATGGCAGGAAGATTAGAGGTTGTCTGGAGATAAGACTGGAGGGAAGGATGAATTACAAAAGGGAAAGAAAATTTTTCAGATACCAATGTTTGTTATGTTAATTGTGATGATTTCGATTGTACATGTATGTATCAAAACTTATCAAATGATACATTTTAAATACTTAATTTTATGCCATGTGTTTCAAAAATATATTTATTTTAAAAATCACTCTCAGTAAACTAAGCCTGCAGCTGTAGCCCTGTAGCATCTGATCCCATCAGATCTCGGAAGCTAAGCAGGGTCGGGCCTGGTTAGTACCTGGATGGGAGACTACCTGGGAACACTAGAAGCTGTAGGCTTGGGAGAAGGACCTGGCAACCCCCTCCCAAAAATCAATCCACTATTGAAAACTCTATGCACAGCAGAGAAGCACTGACAATAGTGTTTCCCCTGTTGTACAGAGGGTCGCTATGAGTCGGATACAGACTCGACGGCACCTAACAACAAAAATAACTCAGTAAACTAGGTGTAGAAATAAATTTCTTCAGTCTAAAAATAGATATCTACAATCCCCTTAATTAATAGCCGATCTAATGGCAAATATTGATTACTTCCCCTGAATGTCAGAAATAAGACAAGTATATGCACTGAAACCATTTCTATTTACACTATACTGGGCACATTAGCTAGTGCAATACACTACACTAAGAAGAACAAGTTGAAAGAAGAAAGACTAGAAAGCAGGAACCAAAATCTATCTGTAGATGATGTGATGCTGTACATAGAAAGACCAAAAAGAAAATACAAATTACCAGAACCTAAGTAAATACAGTGAAGTCTAAGAATAAAAGTCAAAGAATGCAATAATCAGTTTTTTCTACAAATCAACTAACATTTACAAAATGAGATTTAAAATAATAACACCATTTACAATAGCATTAAACAAGATAAAATTCTTAGGAATAAATTTAGCACACAGTCTAAGTCTATTTACATGGAATTCAAAAATAAGCGAAATTGGTCTATGGGATGGAAAGCAGAAGAACAGTGGCTTCTGGTGTGGCTGAGGGAAATACTGTTTGGGAGGAACTTCTAGAAATTTTCTAGGTTGAGGAAAATACTTTTTACCCTGGTTTAATTAGTGGTTCCACAGCCTCTACTGAATCCAGCTTGATCTTCTGGCAGCTCCCAGTTATACCCATAAGAAAAAAGTCCTTAGGTGCATGTTTAAGTGTTGTATATTTTATTGTATGTAAATGATGCTTCAATTTAAGAAAGAAAGGTTCCGGCTTTTTGGTCTTTATTCTTTCAACTTGTTCTTCTTAGCTTATTGCACTAGCTAAAGTGCTCCAGTATAGTGTAAATAGAAATAGTTTGAGTGCATATACCTGTCTTATTTCTGACATTCAGGGGAATATTTGCCATTAGATAGGCTATTAATTGAGGGGATTGTAGGTATCTATTTTTAGAATGAAGAACTTTATTTCTACACCTAGTTTACTGAGAGTTATTTTTAAAATAAATATATTTTTGAAACACATGGTATAAAATTAAGCATGAAAGAAACATTTTGTGATGTAACTTACCCTTCCGGCACTACAAAGCAAAGAGAAAAAATATGTTCAGTAGGAATTCATTGCCTGCAGCTGTAGCCCTGTGGCATCCGATCCCGCCAGATCTTGGAAGCTAAGCAGGGTCAGGCCTGGTTAGTACCTGGATGGGAGACTGCCTCGGAACACCAGAAGCTGTAGGCTTGGGAGAAGGACCTGGCAACCCCCTCCCAAAAATCAATCTGCCATTGAAAACCCTATGAACAGCAGAGAAGCACTGACAATAGTGTTTCCCCTGTTGTACAGAGGGTCGCTATGAGTCAGATACTGACTCGACGGCACCTAACAACAACAACAACAAGGAATTCATTTATTCATTCATTCTATAAGTATTTTTTACTGGTATTGCCCTCTTTGTACACATAAAGACAAGGTGAGAGAAGGAAGAATGGAGGGCTTACTGTAGGAGGAGGTGGTATTTGACTGCCTATGGTTAGACTATCCTCAATGCCTAGATAGGACCAGGAATTTGTTGTTGTTGCTAAGTCCCACTGAGTTGTGTCCACGTCACAGTGACCCTCACAGAGTTTTCAATGGCTGATTGTTTCAAGAATGGACTGCCACATTCTTCTCCCATTTTTGTGGTCTTGGGGATTGAACTTGGGTCCTCAGAAAGTGCAGAGAGAGCAGCACTCTACCATCTGAGCTATACCCCAGCACCAGGACCAAGAATACAGTGAGGCAAGTGAGAAACCCAGTATGCAAAATTTAGGGAAATACTCACTCTCAGTTTTTGCGAGTGCTGAATCTGAATGTGAGCACTTCTTGGAATTCTTCTCCCTCCATGTCTCACTGGCTCACCTTCAGCCCTGGGATAGCCAAGGCAGACAGGATTTTCCAGAACAACTTTCTGAAAATTCTTAAGACCTCTGCCAGTACTAGGCAAGCAATTTGGACATCAAATAGAATAAAGTTTACTTACATGTCATATCTGGATTTCTTTCTAGGTTCAAATTCATGATTTGGGTTTGATTTATTGAAAAGCTTTTTAAATCCCACAACATGGATTTTTAAAATTGTATATAGAGGACTTAATAAAGGGAAGTGATTTCACCTCACATATAAGTTTTTGAAAATAAGAAGATTTAGTATTTATTGAGCACTTACCACACACCAAATTTAATGATACATCATTTAAGGCTTATAACAACCTTATTACTTTTAACATTCCTACACTATTAGTGTTTACAGTCAGAGGGCTAATGAGTGGCAGCACAAAGTTTCAAGCCTAGAAACTAAGCATGCTTAATAATCACAATATAGTTTTATAGAATATATTTTTAATTGAAAGAGGTTTGAATTTTTGAGATAGTATTAGTTAGTTCATATTATTGGGTGGGAGCAGTAGAGATCTGAAAAATATTGAACTACTTATAAAAATATATATTCCCAGGGCCGGTGGTAGACTGCATGTTTAGTATGTGTGAGGCTCTAAGTTTGATTCCCAACACTACAACAAAAGAATACATTCCTTTTTGATAGAGATAGGTAGTCAAAAATTAATCTGGCAGCTCCATGCATTTATTAGGGTCCAAACTTCCATTTTTTAACACTTCTACTATGCTAGCATCTTGGGTCCTTGTATTCCAACATCAAGATCTCTTCATGATCCAGGAAGAGCCCTCAACCTCCAGCTATCAATTCTGTACTCCAGGTAACAGTAAAGAAGAAGAAGAAAAGTATGTTCCATTTCCATTTTAAAGAAACTTCCCATAAGCACCATACTGCATATACTTTTGCTTCTATCTCATGGAACAAAATTTAGACATATGATTATATCAGTAAGAAAGGAGGCTAGGCAATGCAGTGTTTCAGGTGGACAAATTGTCCCCAAGAAATAAGAAAAAAACAGAGATTGAAAACAGAGAGAACTGGAGAGCCTTTGGTTCTATCATTAGCCTCTGGTGCTGATGGATTCAGGAACTTATTTCAAAAATAAATTTTTATAATGCTTTGGAATTGCTTAAACTACTTTGGGAATAGTTTCTGTCAATAATCCCTGCAAAACCACACATTTCTGTATTTAAACAGAAAGTTTTTAAATAAACCCTGAGAGCACACTGTTTGAAAGAGGAAGAAATAAAAATTTGCATTTATCTTATTTTATGTTATCACTTTTTTTTAACTTAAAATCTGGAGGCAGGCACAATGACCCTGCAATCCCAGTGACTTGGGAGGCTGAGGCAGGAGGATCACAAGCTCAAGGCACTTTGCCTAACTTAGCAAGACCCTGTCTCAAGATAAAAAATTAAAAGGAGCTGGGGTACAGCTCATTGGTGAAATGTTTGCAAAGTATGCAGTAGGCCCTGGGTTCAGCCCCCTAGTACTGTAAAATAAAAGAACAATAAAACAAAAATAAAATTTGGAATTCACCATAAAAAAGAATTTTTATGAATCTCAGACAAATGTATCCTTATTTTGAATATTTGTCCCAGTCATGTGCCTATCTTTTAGGTAAAAAAAAAAAATCTCTTTAAAATAAAAATTAATTTAAAAATGTATTTGATCAGCTATGAATGAAGACGGATTGACATACCTGGCTATACTACCTATTAAACATGAATACACAAAGATCAGTTTTGATGAAGTTATCAAAACTGGAGTGGTCAAGGATTTAAAAGTAATAATGTGTTATTTATAAGAGACCAATATGAAGCTAAAGTTTTCTTTGGTTTACTTTTCTTTCTTTGTTTTTTGAGTACTAGGGAATTGAACCTAGGGCCTTAAGCATGCTAGGCACATGAGCTGCACTCCACACTGAGCTGCATTCCTCATCCCTTTATCATCTTTTCATGTTGAGACAAGGTCTGGCTAAACTATGCAGGCTGCCTCGGGCCTGGAACCTATAATCCTCCTGTCACAGCCTCTTGAGACATTAGGATTACAGGCATGTGCCAAGTCACCCAGCATTTACCCCTTTTTAAAATGCAGGCTGGAGCCGGGCACAGTGGCGCATGCCTGTAATCCCAGCGACTTGGAAGGCAGAGGCAGGAGGATCGCAAGTTCAAGACCAGAGGCAGTCTGCGAAATTTAGCGAGACCTCGTCTCAAAAAGTGAAAAAAATGGGCTGGGGTTGCCGCTCAGTGGTCCAGAACCTGCAAAGCATGCAAGCACGAGGCCCTGGGTTCAACCCCAGTACTAAAAAAAAAGAAAGAAAAAAAAAAAAAGCATGCTGATGTGATTGCAAGGTATTAAGCCTTTATCTTTCTTATTTTCTTTTCTTTTTTCTTTTCTTATTGTTCCTTTAATATTTTTATCAGCATTATTGTGCAAGTTCAATTACAGAATGTTTTCACTGTCTGTACTTCTTTTTGGTGATTATTATTATCACATCACTAAAGTTACTACTAAAAATAACTCTGACAGAGATAAGAAGGACTGTTTATAAATTATCTTTTCTGGCCTGGCATGGTGACACATGCTTGTAATCCCAGCGACTTGGGAGATAGAGGCATGAATTTGAGGGCAGAGGCAGCCTGCATAACTCAGCAAGACCCTGACTCAAAGTAAACATTAATAAAAGGGATAGTGGTACAGCCCAGTGGTGGAAGCACTTGCAAAATACAAAGTACCTGGGCTCAACCCCTAGTACCACACCAAAAATATGTATGTATACGTGTGTGTATGCATGTCTGTTCTGATCATCAAACATATTGAGTACACTGTGGTGATCCTCATTTTTTTAATGTGAAAAAAAAAGGCTATTCCTCCTTCTTTGGGAAAGTAAAACTATTGTGAGGGAAAATGAGTTCTCATTTTTAATTCCCAGGTTTACCATTGAGTATGTAAGCTCTGAGAATCCACTTAATCTTGCTGATCTTTATTTATTCATAATTTAAATTGGTATAATACTCTTACTAAACAAGGTGCTATAAAATGCAAACTTATCAGAGTGACTGAAATCCTGAGAGGACATACAGAAAGAATACGCATTATCTTTCTTTTAATCTATTCCATCCTCCTATGTTTCCCTACGAAGCTTATTCTGAAGCTTAGTTTTAGAGATTTGAAATGCAGCAGAATATTGAAGAATATACTCATGACATATAAAACATATTAGCTCTCTAACTTGTGGCCTCAGATGTTCCTATATTCAGTTCTGTCCACCACAATGGTAAAACCGCATGACTCACCTGAATACACCAAGGGCGTTAAAATCAATTGTTGTTGTTAAGTGCCATCGAGTTGGGTCCGACTCATAGCGACTCTATGTACAGCAGATAGAAACACTTCCCAATTCTGTGCCAAGCACACGATCTTAGTTATGCTTAAGCCCAATTTATGTTTAAGCCCAATTACAAAAAGAACCTGGAGACCACAGCATATATCACACAGCGCAATGAACTAAAACTAAACAGATCTAGAGAGAGGTTGGGCACAGGGGTTTTGTTTTGTTTTTTTCCTTGTTCTGGCAGGGTCAAGTATGAAGCAGTGTGGTCCTATAATGATTGCTTTCTGCTAACTCCCTTTCTGTTCTGTGGTATGATTTGAGGAAACATAGCTGAGACTCTTGTCTATCATCTCTTCCACTAACCTTTCCCTTTTGTCAGTATAAATTTTGCATCCCTAATCTGAAAATCCAAAATCTGAAATATTACAAAGTCCCAAACTTTTTGAGCACTAACATGATACCCCACGTGGAAGACTTCACACCTGACCATATGTGACAAGTCACAGTCAAAAAACAGGCACAAAGTACTATATAAAATTGCCTTTAGGCTAAGTGTATAAGGTGTATGTGAGGCATAAATTAATTACATGTTTAGAATTGATCCCTATTCTCTAGCTATTTTAACTATAGGTTTGCAAATATTCTAAGATCTGGAAGAAATCAAAAATCCAAAAGACTTTTGGTCCCAATCATTTCGGATAAGTGATAGTCAAACTATATCTAATTCTCTGTTTCTAAATGTCTCTTGGCTGAAAGTAACTACAGTAGACTCTGTTAGCTGCAACTAAATATAGCACCCAACAAATGCAAGCTTAAGTAGTTGTTGTTCCTATTATTACTATCATTAATTCACAGAGGCAAGTTTTAGCCCTAAATAGGAACTTTAAAATAATTAATTCAAAATGGAACAGGTTTCCTATGGAGATTGTACATTAACCTCCACCAGAGGTTTCTGAGCTGTGGAGGGAAAAAGAGTTATAAAACAGATTCCTCATAGGCATACTGGCCTTTGCTGTGACCCTTGAAATTGTTTCCAATGCTGAGATTTAGTAATTCTATTTTTATAAGGTGCTGCTAGTAAAACCCACAGGAGCTGTGAGGGGTGTGAATCATTTTTATTCAAAAGACAGGAAGAGTGAAAATGAATCCCTTCCTCCCCTGCACTTCCAACCTATTATAACACTTGCTGATGGGGTATCTCAACCTGCAGTTAGCAGTGAACATATCACCAGCCAGAGAAGCTGGAAAATTACTTCTTAACATGAACATATAATTCTTGTCTCCATCAGGATTTTGGGTAGTTCTACTATTTGCAAATGGTTTTTAAAATTGGTTTATACACCACCACAAATACTGTACATTTTTAATTGCATCAACAAATTAGCATATGATGAGCTATAATTCAATAGAATTAACCCAAGTTTTACTATAATTGAACATATGTAGATTTTTATGCAGTACAGAGAGCATAATCTCATAAGTGGTATATTATAACCCACTTAAAATTGGGGGAAAACACAAACAGAATAATAATCTTAAATTAACAAAATAACAGTTAACAAGAATATCTCACATTAACTGAAATTCCTTGTCAAATAATCATGTTGGACTAAAAAGAAAATGATTCCAAACATAGATTGGAGTGATAAATATGTAAATAGCCCCTGACTTATGATGGCTTGACTTATAATTTTTCAACTTTAAAATCATGACAAAATGATAGGCATTGGTCATATTTTGAATACTGAATTTTGATCTTTTTCTGTGCTAGTGATATGCATTATTATACTTTAATGATGCAAGCAGTGTCAGTGAGTCATAGCTCCCCATCATCCATAGGATCAAGGGGGTAAACCACCAATATTCTACAGTGTACTGTCTTTCTAGTCTATGATGTTTTGTAGGTTGGGTGTAGTAAATGCATTTTTTGGTCTTACTATATTTTTTTACTTATAATGGGCTTATCAGGGATAAACCCTATCAGAAGTCAAGGAGTGTGTACATGTGTGTATTAATTTCTGGTCATCAAGTTAAATCTCCACAATCTCTCAAAGTTTAGCATATATATTTTTGGACCATATAGAAATGCCCAGATACTACCTAGACATATTTTGAGAACCATTATATTCAAATAAATATGTAGCTAGGCTCACTATATTTATTAATTAGAGTTCAAACAAGAGAAGATTTCTCTCTGACATTTGGATTTTCAGTAAAAGCCACTATTCCCAATAATTTGTGATAGTCAATGATATGTGAATAACAATATGGAGTGTGGCCCCAGAGAATTATACTGATGGCCACAAAACCACATAGACCATCTTTTCTTGGCAGTTCAGACTTCTGTACACTTCAGCCAGACAAGTCTCTCTGGACTCTTCTGTCTCTCTAGCCTTTTCAGGGGAGCACTCACCTCTCTTGCTCCCTAAATTCTCCTCCTCTTCAGATCACATACAAGGAGACATCTATTGAATATACCATGGACTGCCAAAAGAACCAACAAATCTGTCCTAGAAGAAGTGCAACCAGAGTGCTCTTTGGAAGTAAAGATGGCTAGACCGCGTCTTACATATTTTGGACATATAGTCAGGAGAGACCAATCCCTGGAGAAAGACATCATGTTTGGGAGAGTGGCAGGTCAGCAAAAAAAAGGAAAACCCTCCACCAGATGGGTTGACACAGTGTCTGAAACAATGGGGTTAAACATAAATAAGATCATGTGCCTGGGACAGGATCAGGAAGCATTTCGATCTGCTGTACATAGGGTCACTATGACTCGGACTCGACTGAACAGCACCTAACAACAACAACAATAAATATACAAAGGAATAGACCCACATTTCTTTCTTCCCTGAAGATGTGACTATCCTAATCAAGCCAACACATCCTAGAATGAATTGATCGTTTTCTTATTCTACAACTTTCCTGTCTGTTAGTGGTATCATTGTTCAATCATTAATAGTAGCCAAGTACTTAGAGCTTGCCTGGCACATAATGAGCCCCTAAATATGTTATGAGTTATTAATGTCATTGTCTTGTCTTCAGACTCCCATGTTTCAAATCTTTGAGTTTGTCTCCCGTCTCTTCTCTACCGTCATCAGTTGCCAAGTACTCTGGATACTATTCTTATGTATCACTTATAATTGTATTTTGTTTCCCAATCTTCCAGGACCATAAATTAAAACCATCATTATCTTTTACTATTGAAAACTAATCTAACATTAGTAATAGTAGCTAAGATTTATTGATGTATATCATACACCAGGCATTCTGTCAAGCACCTTACCTATTTGTTTCAGGATTGTGTTCAGCTACATGTAACAAGCCCAACTACAGTGGTTTAAACCAAATACATACATGTTCACTTTTTCACAGGGCAAAAACTTTGAGAAACCAATCCAGATCAATCTAACAAAGTCATCAAGGACTCAGGTTCTCCTATCACAACCATCTTCAACTTTACCACTAACCCAGAAGGAAAGGCTATTCAAGAGCCAGACATCACACAGGCCTTTGAAGAGGAAGGAAAAAGAGAGAAAAAGGCAAAATGCAGATACCACCTGAGTCTGTTGCTGAGTCTATCTCATAAATTGGCAAACCAGTAACTTTTCAAGAAGCCTCATCCAGTACTTATTCATTTACAATGGCATCAACTGCTACCCCTATTTGCAAGTAAGCACAAACATAAAGTATTCTAACTGACAATGTTTCTGACCCTAAATCCCAAATGTGGTTCTTGTGGATAGGAAAAAACTAGAGATGGATATTTTGGGGGCAACAAATAGCAGCTCTCACTCTGTTAACTCATATCTCCATTTATAAAGGAACAGATGAAGGGCTAGAAAATTAAGCAATTTGTCTGTAGTAAATAGATTCATTGATAGATATTATAATATTCCCATTTTACACATAAGGAAATAGATTGTTAGAAAGTTTAAGTAACTTATAAATCAGGATTCAAGCATGATTTATTTGACTAGAGAGTTATACAATGATACTAGATTTATCACCTGAACAATGATCATGGTCTTCCTGCCTGTACCCTGTCTCTTTTCTTTTATCTGTAGCTGGATAAATCATTCTAAAGAACTTTAAATATTCTAATAAGTAGATCATAATCTGTTTATCAGATGCATTTAGAGGCCCTGAATCAAAACCTTTCTACTCACTCTTGATTCCAGCCACACGTGAAGTAGATAGACACTTGAACCCTGACATCACCATACCACAACCACCTGCCACAGATCTCTACTTCCCATTCTCAGAGGTTTCTCCAATATCAAGGAGCTTGCTCATCCCATTTATATCAAAAAATGGGGATTAACAAGCCTACACACAACTCTTAAAGCATGGACAAAAAGAAGTAATTGATCAGTGCTTCAGTCACCTTTCCCTGGAAGAGACAATTCTGAGACAAACTACACATCCCTCTGATGGCTGTGGAAATATACCTTGTAGGTTTTCAACTATGAGGAGCATCACTGACTGAGGGCCTGAGCTTCTGTGTTCTGGAATTACTTCCATGGTTACACTGAGCTCATCTTTTCCATGTTACACTGAATATTCAGTAACTGACTGCAGGTCTATTCTTGGCAGTCATGCAAATTCTTTGAGAGATGCCTTTGACTCTACTACTTCCCAAATGACTTGCTGAAATGACTTGCTGAAATTTCCTTAGACTATGTGGCAGTCTGGGATGCTTTGCCCTATTTACTTTATCTCACATTTTCTCTAAAAATTTATTTCATATTTAATCTAATCTTGGCGTCTCCTTCTAGGAGGACCTAAAACAACACAACTCCTCACTTCATCTTGAGTGAGTTGGCCTAGGGATGAGAGGTAGTAAGCAATGCAACTATGCACTGTCTACTGGTCACTCTTTTCTCTTCTCCTGTCTCACTTTCCTACATCCTCATTCTTGTTTCCTGGGATCACTTCCAAAATAAACTACTTGCAACCCTCAGTGCTCTGCTTTTGGGAAGACATAACCTAAAGCATATCTGTTTCTACAGAATAACATTATACTCAGGCAAACATTCAGAGCTTGACATAATCTGTCCCCAAACTACTAGTAATCTTTCTTTCTGTTTATCTCTTACTCTAGGATCCAATGAACACCTGTTATTCTCACTTTCCCTAGCCACTGTTGAGCATTAATGCTTATTACATTTCTAAAGACAGCAATGTTTATTATTGTTACTATCTGGCACCAAGTTACAATATCAGTGTTCATCAGTACCTACCACACTTCCATAAAAGAAGATTATACTTCCCCATCTTTTCAACTACAGCATGATCATCTTATTTACATGGCAAATGAGGTGTGACAGAAATTATAAGTAGCCCTTGTAGGTGAAAGCACTTACCATACTACAGTCACTTCTCCCTTTTTTGCAAAGACTAGAAATCCCTCAGGACCTCCATTTGCTGATGTGGCACAACTCAAAATGAGAAGAAATGTAGTGGTGGCAACAATGGGCTCAAACATAAAAAAATCATGTGCATTGCACAGTGCTGAGCACTGCTTCGTTCTGTTGTACTTAGGGTCACTATGAGTGGGATCTGACCTAATGGCATCTAACAACAACAAATTTATTGCAATCTCACTGTCATTGTCTGAATTTAAAAAATGTCCTCCACAGCTCATGTTTGAATGCTTGGTACCCTGCAATGGGTGCTCTTTTGGGAGGTTATGGAACTTTGAGAGGTGGGATCTATCTGTCGGAAGTGGGTCACTGGATGCAGGCCTTGGAAAGTTTTACCAGGCTCCTGATTCTGGTCTCTCTTCCTCTCTCTGTTCCTGGTCTGCTGTGATGTAAAGAGCTCTCTTTTGCCACAGGCTCTGCTGCCTACTTCTGCAACAATACAAAGTGAAATCCTTTGAAACTGTAAGCCAAAATAAATAATTCCTCCTTTAGGTTGTTTCTGTCAGATATTTTGGTCACAGTAATGTGAAAGCTAACTGTACACTAACCCTAATCATTTACTATCTCTGGAGTATTACTTTAGATTTCTATCCTGTTTATTTTGTTGTTGTTGTTGTTTGTTTTGTTTTTAAGAGTAAAGTGCTGTGAAAACCAGAATTGGTTTTAATGTATTTAACGAACAAAAAGAAGCACAAATATCTTAAAACGTGAATGTTTGTGATGACTCACGTGCCAAAAATGTGGATATTTTAACCTGCCCTCTCCAAGAAAAGTAGCCTGTGTAGACTTGAACTCTACAGGGTCAATCAATACATATTATAATTAGTATTCCCACATACTTTGATTCATGTAGTTTTTATGAATCATAAGCTACATCTTTTCTCTGATGATGCCTGGGCTCTCTCTATCAGAAATTTGATAAAATTTTTATAAAGGCTTTATAATTCACAGCGGGCTGGGATTTAGCTCAGTTGGTAGAACGCTGCACTGCAGTCTCTGAGGTCCCAAGTTCAATTCGCAGCACTGCAAAAATGGGAGAAGGACCTGGCAATCCACTCCCAAGGCAATCCCAAAAGAGTCAGCCATTGAAAACCCTATGAGGATCGCTATGAGTCGGACACCGATTCAATGGCACCTAACAACAACAATAATTCACAGCAAGTATTTTACTCATAGATAATAAAAAGAAGTAAGCTATTAGCAAGAAATATCATAAAAAACAACTTCTGTGCTCAGCTTTGAGTTTATTATTTAATTTGTAGATGCATAGATAATCAGTCAACACTCATCAAGTTCTTGGTATTGGCAAAACACTGGAATAGACACTGCTAGGAGATATAAAAATATCTTTAAAATGTGGTAATCTAACTAATGGGACATACATGAGAAATCAACACAAAAATATATTAGAAATCACATGTATAAAATATATACATACATACAGACACATGTGCATATATGACCATAAATATGTATAACATATATGTATGTGTTTTTGTAAATGTCTAACCACTCTATGTGATGAATATTTACTGTTTGATTAACCAGTTATTTAATCACTTATATTATTCACTGTTCTCCCTAGTACTATGATTGGCATGGAGTTGTTGTTAGGTGCCATTGAGTTGGGTCTGACTCATAGTGATCCTATGTACAACAGTGTGAAATGCTACCCAATATTGTGCCATGCCCAGCACTATGTCAGTGCTTCTCTACTCTTCATAAGATTTTCAACTGATGATTGTTTCACAAGTAGGCTGCCATGTCTTTCTCCCACGCCTACAGCACCCAATATTCCCAAGAAGTCTCCTATCCAAGTACTAATCAGGCCTGACCTCACGTAGCTTCCAAGATCAGACAGGATCCGATGCTAGGGTGGTATGGTCGTAGACTTGGGCACAGAGTGGACACTCAATAAATTTTTATTTACAAATAAGTTAATGAATTGGTCCTTAGAATACAAAGCAAATTTTATAGTTCTCTTAGGGTATTGTGCTTCCAAGCTTTCCAAAATTTGATCACCACATATTATAGACAGAATATGGCTTGTGTGACAGTAGACTATTTCTTCTACAAATTAATTCAACCTTCCATTGAAAAGATTTGCACCCCTACACGTTTTCAGGAATATATTATGTGGGCAATTCCAAATATTTGAAAATGTTTCAAACATCAGGTAGAAGTGCTGGACTGAATGTTTAGCACACTAAATCGCTATCTGAACAAGAATATACTTTCATTTGGATAAGTAAATAGTGGCATGTTTAAGCATTTACTCAATAATAAATTTTAGCTATTTATCAAATAAAATGGGCTGCCCAACATATAATGAACATATTTACAATTTAATATAGAGTTTAATATAAAGTATCATAAGTGAAATCTACATAATAAGTTACAGCCAGTATCATAGCAGGCATAAAGGACCATTGATAATTTAGAAAATATTCTGATCAGAAATAAGCACATGCCCTAGATTCTGGAAATGAAAACTTAAAACATTAGTTAGAATAAGAATCACCCAACTCCTGTGGCTTAAAATCTGAAGAAAAGTTAGGTTAGGGTAAAAGATTCCCACTTCTATTGATCATGGACTAGCTTACTGCAGATAAAATATCCTGCTAAGAACTAGACATTCTGAACAAAATTTTTTGAATGTGTGGATGGAATTAAAGACATAGCTAAGCAGCTAGGAGTTGAAGACCAGGAATCAGAGAGAGAATGAAAGTACAAGATCATCTTTGCTGGTTTTCTCTCAAGGCATTTCCCAATATTTAAGGGGCACAAGCTCAGAGCTTAGAACTAGAATAGAAAACAGCTTCTCATGGGCTGGAAACCTGAACATAACTTTCTAGAATCTCAGAAGGCTGGAAAATGTCTGATGAACATTTAGATTTCAAAGTACTGCCCCTAAAGAGATATATCATAGGAGTAAGACTTAACAAGAATTAAAGCCTGAAATTCCACTTCAAATTCAGGCTCAAGCTAGATTAGGTGTTCTATCTCTGCTTTAACTGGAGGAAGCCAAAGAAAGCCTTTCTATAGGAAAATAATATCAACCAGAGCTTTAGGTAATCATACCATTTCACACGTAAAATCTGACCTCTGGGACAGAAAACCAAAAAACAAGAGGAAAAAACCCTCAAAACAACAAAAACAGAAAACACAAATCCTTATAAGACCCACATATTAACTTTAAAATAACTATAACTTATATGCTCAGTAATATGGAATATAAGGCGAATAACCTTATCAGAAAAACAGAATTTAGCCAAGCTTCATGCTGTTGTTGTTGTTAGGTGTCATCGAGTCGTTATCCGACTCATACTACATGCCTGTAATTCCAACAACATGGTAGGCTGAGGCAGAATTAAGATGAATTTGAGGCCAGAGGCAATCTGAGTAACTTAGCAAGACTGTGTCTCAAGAAATAAAGGAAAATGGAAAAAAGGGGGTGTATGGGTGAAGCTTGGTGGTAGATCCCTTGTCTAGCAAATGCGAGTCTGTCAGTTCAACACTTCAGTACTGAAAGAAAAAAAAATGGGAAAGGAAGGAAGGAAGAAAGGAAGGAAAGAAGAGAGGAACGAAGGAAGGAAGGAAGGAAGGAAAAGAAAAAATAAAAACAGAATTTATATAGAAGAATCCATGGAGAATTTAGAACAGAAAAACAAAATCATGGGTAATAAGAATGAAATGGAAAAATATAAAATCTTTTCACCAGAGTAGAAGGGATCAGTAATAAAATATTTGCTCTGAATGAAAGAACAAAGACTAGAAAGTAAAGAGATGACTATAGAAGATATGGAGGAAATGCTGAAAATGTGTAACATAAAGGGAGAGAAGCTGAAAAATGAAAGGACAAAGAGGATGGAGCAGAAGCAATAATTGAATATTTCCCTAAAATTTCAAAAAATATCAAGTTAAAGAGTCTAATAGCTTAACAAACTTAACAGAGGGCTTTTAAAAAGGCACATTAAGCATTTTATAACTCAAATTACTGAAAATTATAGATGAAGAGAGGATAAAATTATTCTGGAAAGTGCCAGATACAAAATATTTTAGGCTATGAGGGTCACAGTATCTTTCTTGCATCTATTCATCTCTGTCATAGGCAGTCATAGAAAATACACAAAGGAATGGGCATGGCTGTGTTCCAATTCAAGTTTACAAAAATAGGCACTGGGCCAGATTTGGTCTATAGGCCATAATTTGCCATAGACAAAGAGAAAATTGTAAAAGCAGCCAGAGAAAAGAAAACATCACTTTCTATGAAGCAACAATGAGACTAATTGTTGACTTCTCAACAGACATTAAAAAAAAAAAAAAACCCAGAAGACAATGAAGGTGCATTTTTAAATTTGCTAAAAGAAACTGATTTCCAAGTGTCAAATCCAATTTGATGGTTTATAAAATAACCCTTGGAAATAAAGACAAAATAAAGATGTTTCCAGCTAAACAAAAACCAAGTATTTGTCAACAGAAGAATCCAACTAAGATAAATACTAAAAAGAATACTTCAGGCAGAAGTAAAATGATGCCAGAAAGGGGCACGAAAACAAAGAAATGACAATTATGGAACAACATAAATATATGGATAAATCTTAATGGGTTCTTATCATAATAAATTTTATTAGGTACTATGGTAACTAAATGGCATGTCAAAATAAAATATAGGACAAAAATAACATAAGCAACAACATGAATTATGTATCACTGAAGAGTTCAAATATGTTAGAATTATCTGGGAAGTGGTAAATCTAATCTACTAAATTAAAGATACATGCTGTAATCATTGTGACACACACACACACACACACACACACACACACACACACACACACAACCACTCAGCTGCATTCCCAGCCCATTTTTTAAGACAGGGTCTCACTAAGTTGCACAGGATGCCTCTGGCCTCCAACTTGTGATTTTCCTGCCTCAGCCTCCTGAGTTGCTGGGATTACCGGTGTAAGCCACAGTGCATGGTTTAAAATAATAAAAAATTTTAAAAGACTGTGTACTAACAAATGAGGAAAGAAAAATAAACTTTTAAAATAGGTTGAATAAAGGTTGACAAAACAGTAAAGAACCACATAAAAGAAGAAAAACAAATACTAAAAAATAAGGTAATAAACTTGAACTCAGTTAAATTGTACTGCAGCAAATGTAAATATATGAAATACTCCAGAGGAGAAAAAAAAAAACATACAAAGATGGCAGGTGAACTTGAGGATATACTTTAAATATACAGATAGCAAAAAGTAAAAGAATGGGAAAAGATTTGTCATACAAATACTAATTTAAATGTAACTGGAGTAGATATGTTAAAGTCAAACAAACTATAACTTAAGGCAAAAGGTATTGTATAAGATAACAGAACATTTCATATTGATAAAGAGAAACAAAACAGGAAAATTAAAGTACTATTTTCATGTACTTTAAAAACATAGGTTAGAAGATATGCAGAACAAAAATAAGAAAACAAAAGAGAAATTGGCTAATCTATGATCAGAGTAGGAGATTTTCATACCTATTTTCCAATAGTTGTTAGAACAAATAAACAAAAGTAAAGACATTATGCATAATGGTGATATGTAAGTATCAACCAATGGGCATGGACAGACAACTACTCAACAATGAAAGGGCATATGTATTTTTCATGTACCTTAAAAGTATATGAAAATGTACATTATGCTAAACTAATCCAGAAAGCTAATAGTAACAAATTTGAGAAAAGAAAAGAAACCATTTAGGACATTTGGTGACCACAGTGGAATGAGACCAAAGATGAGTATCCAAGAGACAACTAAAAACTTTTAAGTATTTGAAAAATAAATGAACCCCAAAATAACTCAAGAGTTAAAGAACATATCTCAATGGAGATTAGAAAATGAAAATTATTAAGTGGAATAATAATGAAAGTAAAGCATGTTAAGACTTGTGTTTACTTGTAGAGCTGTGCTTATAATAATATTTATAATTTTAAACACATTTTTTAAAATAATAGGCTGAAATTTATTTACATAAAACCTATTTCAAGAAAATAAATTAGATCAGGCATAATGGTGCATACCACCATAATCCCAGTCACCTGGGAGACTAAGGCTGGAGGACTGAATTTGAGGCCAGAGGCAGTTTGCATTTAGCAAGATACTGTCTGAAAATAAAAAATTAAAAAATTAAAAAGGGACTGGAGTGCAGTTTCGTGGTAGAGTACTTGCCTAGTGAGACTCTGGATTCAACTCTTTAGCACTATAAATAAAAGAAAGAAAAGAGAGAAGAAAAGGAAAGGAAAGGGAAAAGAGAAAAAGACAACGAAAGAAGGAAGCAAGGAAAGCAGGAAGGAAGGAAAAACTCCAGGAAAATAGAACAGAAATAGTAAACATAAAATAAAAAACAATAAAAACTAAGGACAAATTTTAAATATAGATGTTCCTTGACTTATAATGGAATTATATCCTGATAAACCAATTTTAAGTTGAAAATATCATAAATTGGAAATGCATTTACTACACCCACCTACCAAATATCATACCTTACCTAGGCTGGCTTCAGATGTGCCAGAAATTATATTAGCCTGGAGGTGGGCAAAATCATGTAACACAATGCTTACTCTACAATAAAATATTCAATATCTCATGTAATTTATTACATATTATTCCTTGAGTGAAAATAAATGGCTGTATGGGTCTTCCTCACAAATATGCACAGCTGAAAGCATACCAGGCCTGCAGGATACTTGAAGCACTGGATGAAAATTAATTTCTGGGTGGTGGGGATGCCCCAGCAACAGGATCCTCAGTCTCTGATGGGCAACTGCAGCTTGCTGCTACAGCCCAGATATCACAAAAGAGTATCATACTGTATATAAGTACCTTGGAAAAAGATCAAAATTCAAAATACAGATTAAAGAATACATGTCATTTTTGCACCATTATCTAGTCAAAAAATCATAAGGCAAACCATTGCAAGTCAGGGAAAATTAGTACAGAAACGCTGTTGTTGTTGTTGTTGTTCTAAGTACTAACCAGGCCGAACCCTGCTTAGCTTCCAAAATTTGACAGGATTTGATGCCCTAGTGCTATGGTTGCAGGAGCACAGAAAATCTAAACAACCAAAAGTTGGTTCTTTAAAAAATTAACTAAAAAATATAGAATAATTAAGAATTGTTTTAAAAGAATATACAAATCATCAATTAAAAGAATAAGAAAGAGACATCAATGAGATTACACAGTTATAAGGAAATAAGGGATATTATGAATAAATTTATGTGAATATATTTGAAAATATAGAAGAAATTGAAAAAGCATACAAAAATACACTCTACCAAAAACTAATATGGAATAAATAGAAAATCTGCAGCTCAGTGGTAGAATACTTGCCTAGCATACATAAGGCCCTGGGTTCAACCACCTACTACTGGGGAAAAAAATCTATTTCTAAGAAAAAGACAAAGAAAAGAGCAGTATAATAAGATGGAAAATAGACAATAACTACCCTACTCCAAGAAGAGATCATTGGAAAAAAGGCCTGTGACTTCCACCCCGACCCTTCCATCTCTACCCATGAAAGCAAAGGCTAACATGAGTCTATACTTCAACTCTCTCCAGGTAATTATTAGGTACTACAATCCCATCCTCCACAGTGGAATTAGAGAACAATGAGTCATGAATAGCTACTTTTAACCCCATTAGGCAGTAACATTAAATCCCTCATGCTATGAGTGAAGGCTACATGGAAAATCTGTATTTCCAGCATTGCCCAAAAGTTATGAAGGGGCTCTCACCCACTGAGATGGTATATGAATAGGAATAGTGGAGCATCAAGACTTTCACAACTGCCTAGCTGTAATGAACCATCCCATCCATGGTGTCAATAAAATCCACAGGAAGAAGTAATGAGATGTTTCAATTTCTACCATCTAGAAAGGGCGTAAAAATTCAGAATCACTATAAATATCAAACAATAACAAGGAAAATCTATTCTTCAGATTTCAATAGATACAGACCTGGGATCTTGACATCTGTATCTACCTGACAATAGTGAGGTGGGGCCCTCTCGTTTCTCTGATGGAAGAAGCAGAAGATTATGTAATGATAAAAGCCGAATCCAACAAGAGGGCAAAACCATACAAAATATTTATGCACCAAACAACAGAGATGAAAAACATGGGAAATAAAAAACAGAAATCTGAAAGCAGAAATTGAAATAACCACAATAATTTATGGAAACTTGAACACCCCTGTATCTACAACAGATAGAAAAACTAGACAGACTATCAAGTGAAAACTCAACAATGCTACCAACTAATAAGATGTAATCAAAATTTACAGACCACTCCATTACACAAAAGTAGAATAACAAATTATCTTGAAGTGTTCATAAAACATATATCAAGATAGAAATTACCTTTGACCATAGAACAAATCTCTCAACAAATTTAAAACAATTGAAACCACAGAGTATGTTCTATGATCACAGTGGAAAACTAAACTAGAAATCCATAAAAGAAAGAAGGGATGTGCAAAAGATTATCAGAGAACATCTTAACACATTGAACTGAATGAAAATAAAAATACAACATAAGTTTGTGGGATACAGCTAAAGCAGTGCTCTGAGGAAATTTTATATACTTTAGAAAAGAATAAACGCCTTCAATCAATAATATGAGTTTCCATCTCAAGAACCTAGATAAAGAAGAGCAAAATAAATACAAAGCACAGAGAAGGAAGGCAATAATAAAGACAAGAGAAGAAATCAATGAAACTGAAAAAAAGAAAAAGAGAAAATCTATGAAACACATAGCTAATTCTTAAAAGAGGTCAGTAAAATTGATCAACCTGTAGCAGGACAGTCAAAGAACAAAGATGGAAAACAGGAAGGGAAGTGTGGGGTGGGGAGAAGATTACATAAATTACCAGCAGCAGGAGTTATTAACACAGACCTTGCAAACATCAAAAGGATAGTAATACTCCAAACAATTCTACAACATAAATTTAGCAACTTAGGTGAAACAGACAAGCTCTAGAAGAACACAAATTCACCCAGTATAAAATAAATAATTTTAATGGTCTTACAACTATTAAGAAAATTTAATTTATAATTTAAAAATTCCCCCCCCCCAAAACATTGGGATGCTGGGGTGGGTGCCTATAATTCAGCAACTCCAGAAGCTAAGGCAGGAGGATCATGAGTTCAAGGCCAGATTCAGCCTACCCAACATAGCAAGACTCTGTCTCAAAATATAAACTCTTCCAGAAAACACAAAAAGGCATTTTTTCAATTCATTTTATGAAGCTAATATTATCCTGATGCTAAAAACAAAGTCAAAAATGAAAAACATAGACTAATTAGTCAATATAGACACAAAATCCTTTATTATAAATGGCAAATAAAACTCAGCAATACAGTAAAAGAATCAAACTTCTCAGATGCAATTTATTGCGGAGATGCAAGGCTGCAATATCTGAAAATCAATCAATGTAATAAACCATATTAAGTGTCTAGAGAAGAAAAAAATCACATGACCATATCAGTCAATACAAGAAAAGCATTTGACAAAATTCATTCACCTATTCATAGCCCTGTGGCATACGATCCCATCAGATCTTGGAAGCTAAGCAGGGTCGGGCCTGGTTAGTACCTGGATGGGAGACCGCCTGGAAACACCAGAAGCTGTAGGCTTGGGAGAAGGACCTGGCAACCCCCTCCCAAAAATCAATCTGCCATTGAAAACCCTATGAACAGCAGAGAAGCACTGACAATAAGTGTTTCCCCTGTTGTACAGAGGGTCGCTATGAGTCGGATACTGACTCGAGGGCACCTAACAACAAACAACAACAACATTCATAATCAAGACTCTCAGGAAAAAAGAAATAGAGGGGAAAGTCCTCCATTCAATGAAGAGTACCTACAGCTCAAAGTTTTACCCCTTAAATCAGAAACAAGGGAGGATATCTGCTCTGTACATCTTTGCTCAATATCATGATGGAAGTTCTAGTGAGTACAAAACAGAAAAACAAATGACGTAACAGGCTAGTCAGATACCTAAGGAATCTATGAAATCTCCCAGAACAAAGAGTGAAACCAGTAAGGTCACAAAATATAGGATAGTTCCATTCACTTAAACCTTTAAAATCAAACAAATTTGAGCATTTTTCTGTGTGATGGATAAATGTATGGGCAAAAGAAGAAAAATATAGATTCCAAAAATGGCTATGTCTAGGGAGGGAAGAGGAGGGATAAGTGAAGTGAGTCTTTAGGCTGACTGGTAATGATGTGATTTTTTACTAGAGAATGAAGAAAGGATGAAATCAAAGTCAATATAGCAAATTATTAACGTGCTCATTATAGCTAGTATCTGCATAGGTATTTATTATACCATTTTCTTCAGTTTTTCATCTGCTATCAGTAATTCATAATAAAAAATACAGACAACTAGCCTATTCATAACCATCATAGAAAATACTCAAGCACATACTTTAAAGAGCACCTATACACTTAGCTGGGGTTTAGCTCAGTGGGTAGAGTGCTGCTCCACTCTCTAAGGACCTGGGTTCGAACCCCAGCACTACAAAAAATGGGAGAAGGACACGGCAATCTACTCCCCAAGCAATTCCGAAACAATCAGCCATTGAAAGCCCTAGGAGGGTTGCTGTGAGTCAGACAGGACTTGATGGCACCTAACAACAACAACATACGTTTAACAGTAATGATGTGAGAATTTATTCAAAAAGTATGGAGATTCCAAATAGGTAGGTGTGTCTGGCCAAGTTTTGTGTAGTATGTGTAATCAAATGCAAACATTTCAACAAGAATGGAAAAGGTTTTCCAAACAAAAAGTTCTACAAACAGAAATTACAAATTTCCCTAACTTGTCTTGGAAATTTATCAGCCTCCTTCATAAAACTAAACTTAAGGATAATGAATGGAATTAGTGGACTTTGCCTTTCCCTTCCCCCAACTGCCACTCACCCTTAAGAAGTAAAGTTTAACTTGCACTGCTCTTCACACAGCACATTGAACCCACCATTAAATACCACCAATCACCAACTTGCCTGCAGCCATAGCCCTGCGGCATCTGATCCTGTCAGATCTCGGAAGCCAAGCAGGGTTGGGCCTGGTTAGCACTTGGATGGGAGACCGCCTGGGAATACCGGCTGATGTAGGCTTGGGAGACGGACCAGGCAACCCACTCCCAAAAAACTAATCCGCCATTGAAAACCCCATGAACAGTAGAGAAGCACTGACAATAGTGTTTCCCCTGTTGTACACAGGGTCACTATGAGTCAGATACCGACTCGAAGGCACCTATCAACATCACCAACTTACTTCAAGAATCATTGCATTTCTCATGATAAAGAACTTACACTGGCTAGACATTTAGGCATCTATTGTAATTTAAGCTTCATTCCCAAAATACTAGTAATACGTTAATACGTGTTCATAATGGAATTAGAAGCAGTATAAGTAAGTTGGAAGCTTTGCCTGAAGCCCAAAAACTCTAAATTCTAGTTTCTACTTATCTCTCCATAGAAAATTGTTGGTAACAATTTAGAGTGGGATTTCTTGATCTCAGCACTATTGACATTGTGGGTGAGATCATTACTTGTTCTAGGGATGTCATGAAGGCTGCTTAATAGCATCCTTGGATTCCATTCTGTAGATGCCACTAGCATTTCCCTCGTCCTACCTGTGACAAGAATGTCTCTAGACACGGCTAAATTTCCACTTGGTCTTGGTTCAGAAACACTACCTAGAATAACTCATCTAAGACATTGTACCAAAGATTTATAGGTAGTATTTTAAACATACACTGAAATATAAGCAAATTTTTTGTGTGTATATATACATATCTATATATATCTATACATACATATATACATATATATACACACATGCTGTTGTTAGGTTGTATATATATATTGTTGTATATATATGTTGTATATATATATTGTGTATATATATGTGTGGGGCTGGGATTTAGCTCAGTTGATAGAGCGCTGCTCTGCAGTCTCTGAGGTCCTGAGTTCGATTCCCAGCACCGCAAAATGGAAGAAGGACATGGCAACTCACTCCCAAGGCAATCCCGAAACAGCCATTGAAAACCCTATGAGGGTCGCTATGAGTCAGACTCGACTCGACGGCACCTAACAACAACAACATATATGTTGTGTATATATATTGTGTATATACATGTGTATATATACATAAAAATATGTATATATATACAATATTGTATTATTGTATATATGTGTTATATATTGTATTGTTATATATATACATACATACATATATATATACACACATACATACATATATACACACACATACACACACACACACATACACACATTGTTGTTGTTAGGTGCTGTTGAGTCAGTATTCGACTCATAGCGACCCTACATACAACAGGGGAAACAATATTGCCAGTGCTTTTCTCCTGTTCACAGGGTTTTCAATGGCAAATTGATTTTTGGGAGTAGGTTGCTGGGTCCATCTCCCAAGCCTACAGCATCTGGTGTTCCTAGGCAGTCTCCCATCCAAGTACTAACCAGGCCCAACCCTGCTTAGCTTCCGAGATCTGACGGGATCAGCTGCCACAGGGCTATGGCTACATATATATATACATTTTTTTCTATAGTCACCTACCTTTTTACATTCTCAGCAGTATTAGATGAGTGATCTAGTCTGTTTACATTATTTTTTTAATTTTAACTATTCTAGTAGGTTTTATTTTTTCTATCTTCCCCCTTTTTTCACCATACTTATAAAGTTGTGCTGTTTACACTGAGATTGACTTCTCCCCTTTCACCCCTCCTCATGGACCCTCCTCCCCCTCCCGTCTTCTCCAATCTTCGCTTCCCTCTGCTAGATCCCTCCTTCCTTCTTTCTACCTCTTAAATTGTCCCTTCAA